>VZTH01010556.1:222418-463724 GCA_013397815.1 Aleadryas rufinucha | reverse complement strand
TATCATAACAAGTGTATTTAGTGCACAGTATTTTAAATGCTGTAGGCTTGTGCAATTTATGTTCAATATTAGATAACAGGTTCTGTTGATCCTGCAAAACCTGCAGATCTACCATTTGACATGGAGAGGGAAAAAAAAAGATTACTGCTGTAATACACCCCTGCATTATCATGACAAGCTGTGGTGGGTTGGATGCCAGCTGTCTCTAAAGCCTTTCCATCCCTCCTCAGCTGGACAGGTGGATCTGCTCCACCACGGGCTGCAGGGGCACAGCTGCCTCCACCATGGGCTGCACCACGAGCTGCAGAGAAATCTCTGCTCTGGTGCCTGGAACACCTCCTCCTCCTCACTATTCACCGACCTTGGTGTCTGCTGAGCTGTTTCCTTCATGTATTCTCTCTTGTCACAGTTGCTGCCTGTTGTGCAGGTGGATTTTTTTATCCCTTTCTTAAAAATGTTATCTCAGAGGCACTACCACCATCGCTGATGGGTCAGTGGCGGGTCTGTCCTGGAGCCCCATGGCATTGGCTCCATCGGACACCACGGGAGCTTCTGGCAGCTTCCCACAGAAGCTCCCCCTGTAGCCCTCCCACTAGCAAAACCTCGCCGTGCAAGCCCAATACACAAGCCTGTGAATTCCTAAGTTTATTCAGAAGATAATAGTATGGGTAATTAGATAATATAAACACTATATATGCCATTTGCGCTTCCACAAGCATAAAAACTGATACATTTCAAGCAGAGGTTTGTGGAATGTTAATTTTGATCCATACACAACAGTTCTCTTCTGCAGCACAAAAAAGCAATCCCAAAATGTATTTTAAAAAATATTTCTATAAGACTGACACTGGTACTACCTATCCAGACGTATGATTTGAGTAATTTTATATATTAGCTAAAAAAGTTCCTAGTATGACTATTCAGCAAATAGTATGTAAAAAACCTCAACATAATCCCCCAAAAAACCACCACCCTCCCCAAAAAAAACAACCAACCTCAAAACAAAAAAACGAAACCAACTAACAAACCAAAAATACCCACCAAACAACAAACATCTGAAGCTCTAAGACAGATACAAATAAATAAGCAAACTCCGCCCTGCAGGAGGTAAACAGATAGGAGATAGGAATTCTCCCAGACAAGTGGCAATAAAAGGAAAAAATATCTATAGTGCTATGTTAGTTTTAACTCTTTTTTTCCCCCAGGAAAGAGAACAAAAGACTAAATATCAATTCAGACAGGTCTACATCCATGACGCTTTCATATTTATTTTGAAAATTTAGTTTCCTTTTTTTTTAATTTGCCTCTAAATGAATATCAACCAGTGAAAATGAATTCTAATTTAGCTCATCACCAGCATTACAAGTTCTCCAATTGTATTGCATCAACATGCCAAAAACTTTCTCAAAACACCTCTCAGCAGTCTCTAAAACATGACAACCATCATTGCCCATTAATTTATATTAATGTTGACAAAATGTAGTAACATTCTACAATAAAGCATAATAAAAACTGCTCTTAGGTAAAATGATTTTCTATACATTTGAAATACCAAAAAGAAAAGAAGTTATTCTTTAGAAGAAAAGAGTGTTCTTCCTTGATTTATACAGATTGTCTTTGGAGGAAAAAAAAAATCCTGATATCCTTATAATACCATTATTTCTAATTTTGTTAGGTTTGGGTTTTTTTCATCTTGAAAGCTTTTTTAAGACCTGGATGGTTATGGAACTCAAAACAGAAGATAATTCTCACTTAATAGCATATTTGCTTGTAGGATAAAGTCTCAAAAAGTGCTAATACAAGAAAAAAAGAAAAATCAAAACTGATTCTTACCCTCCAAAAGCTTTCAAAATCTATTTAACTATATGAAAAATGAAAATGTAAAATTCCCATTCCTGTGCTGGTAGTCATCAGAATTCCCTTTTCACAATCATGACTGTACAAAAAAAGGCAACAAAGTGAAAAATCAGACTGAAAGATCTTTTGTACCCTAAATTCCCCTCATGATTCAGTATTCCTTTGTACAAATACAAAATACAGGACTGTGCTCCCATCAACACACACTGATGTTCTAATAAAAGACTCTATGCTTATTACACTGCACACAGACTTTTCTGACTATTAAAGATTAATACTCAGATTTGCTTTATGCATTAAGCACAAACAAACTTGACTACAAGACTGACACAGATGAGTCACAATAAATTCATTCCCTATAATTTGTGTCTGCTATTAGTGGAGAGCCTACAGTTACAAACTTACAAGTCATTTTGAGATCTGTCGTAAACATTGATCACCAATCACCCATTTATCCACTTCTTTCCTTATAAAACCTTGTGTGAATATAAGAAAAGTTATAAACAAACAGGAAAGAACAAAGTTTGGAAAGAAGATAATAGCAGGCCTTAGGAGACACACAGTATTAATGAAAGAAAGAATAGAAGGAAAGTAACTTTCAGTTTACCTGTCCTCAGTAATTCATGGCACTGTTAACTGTCCTTCATGCCAAAGTGTTGTGTATTTATTTTCTCAAAAGGTACTCTGTGTCTTAGGATATATCCATATTAACAATCTCCATTGCACATTCCTTTTTTCTGGCAACCTGTGTGCATTGAGGGGAAAAAAGAAAACATTTCATAGGTGGTGTGTCTCATACTGACAGAGCATGAAATTATCATGTGCTTTAGAATGAACATAAAAGTCTTGTCATTAATTATGAAACAGCTCCAAAGTACAAGCAGTTGAAATTTCTTAGGCAGACCACCTAAAACATACATTCTATAAACAAAGAAAATGAAAGAGAATTCATCTGGTTTAGACTAGAGGTTATATTTTGTTCTGCTTATCTTAATCAACAATAATTTTAATAATAATGTGGAACTTGTTCTTGAGACATCACAAAGTGGATAGTCTATGCTATAGTCATCCCATTTACCAGACAAAATATTTGCCAACTCACACCAGAACTCAATAAAAAAGAAAAATCACCATCCTTTTCTGAACTGCATTTATTGAAATGCAGCTAGTTATTTTATTGTGGGTTGGGTTTTCCCAAAGTTTATAGCATTTTATAGCATTTGGCAGGAGCTGTATATTCAACAAGGCCAAATGCACAATGCTAGGGAGCACCTGGGAACTTGGGTATTCTTTGTGCACAAGCAGTCTCTGACAGTAGAGCCACTTCCTGACAGGAATTAAATGTCGGGTATCATCAGCATGACATACATAAACCTTCCCTACTAGCTGCAGATCTGAAAAGTATTTTTTTCTTTTTTTATCCCCTAGGACAAGCTTTTTATCATTCTGATTCCATTCCAGGTTTTATATATGTGTGACAGTCATTAATGGTTACTTACATATTTTATTAATCTGGAGTTACTTTATGTTACTCTGCCGAGGAAAACAAAATCCTAAGGCAGGTGTGTGCTATGTTAATTTTGCACAATGTAGCTATTCAAATACCTGGAAATGTAATTTCTCCTTTGAAGTAAAAAACATCTGGTGGTAAATAGGGTGATCCCTAATAAATCAACAGATCTCAGACATATGATATCTGACAAGTTCATGCCAACATCAAATACTTCCACAGAAAATATTAAATCACTTGAATTCCAGAAGACTCTGGAATTCTGTGTTCCAAACCAACGTGTGAAGGAAAACTCAGGGACAAAAATATGGTAACATTCCTTTATAACTAATACTAAGCTTAATTTGAGATATTGTAATATTTGCAGTTTCTCTTATGTATCATATCAGCTACATATATAACACTTCTGAAATACTAAAAAGGATGTATCTAGTTAACAGGCAGTGAGGAAATAAAATAAATGTTTGGAACACTTCCATCATGTTTTCTCCTCAGAGTGATTTTCTGTCCCAAAGACACATTATCACTTGCCTTTATTAGCTTATTTTGATCCAGTGGGTTTATTAATTAACTGTAATTAAATTACTCTATTGTCAGCTCCTTGTCTCTGCTGACTGGCTTCTATGTATATAAGTAGGATTAGCTTCAATATCTAGAAAAGCAAAATCATTATTTAAAACTTAATTGGAGGGGTCTAATAGTTTCTTATCATCCAAAAGAATTTCTATTTGGGCACAGATGTTAAAAATATATTCTTCCTCAAATTTATGAAATATAAAAATAGACATAGAAGCATACTGAACCTTATACAAAAAATATATTAATACAATATATAGGAAATAGAGTATAAAAGTTAAAAAGTGTTATTCTTTAAAGCAGGAAAAAAACGCTTTATGCATACACCTACAGCACTGATATATTATTCATCTTCCATAATAAATGAGAATAATCAGGGGACAAAAATAGACACAAGAGAGAAAAACCCATCAGACACATTCACAGTCACAGATTATACCACAGCTTAATTTACTATTATATAAGGGAAAACTAAAAAGATTACAGCTGTTCTAAAACTTAATCACCAGGATCATTTGAAAACTTCCCTGCAGAAAGTGATTTTTCTCCTGTGCTGCAATAAGATCAGAATTTGGCCTAACTGTACCATTCAAAGTATGAGAACCAGTCTGTCAAAAAACAGGAGGTACATATCGCCTTACAAATTACTAGATTTTAAATTAACCTTAAATATTTTGCCTCCCATCAGAATTTTATCCTTCCCAAGGATGACATGAACCACCTTTGGCAACAGTAGATGAATGGATCAGATGACATTCCAGTCTGCAAACTAGATCACAGACTTTTCTTCTTCGTACAGAGACAGTGAAAATTATTCTATAATTACAGAAGTAACAACCACCTCACAGTAAAATGTCAAAGTATTTCTTCAATAAAAAACAAATCTTAATCTCTTTTGTCTTCTTTAATATATCACAGAATCAATTAGCACTGAATATTAATCCAATTTTACCAGTAGCCAGTTGAGGTATTTTAACAGCCACTCAGAGTTCACACCCACAGATGCACTGTGTGTGCTGGTGACTATCATCAGTTCCTCTTCTGCTTTCAAATACAGTTCAGGGAAATGGATGTTGGAATAGGTACTGGTGACAGAGGGGCTCTGAATTCAGAGGTTCAGTTTCTAATCCCCATATGTTTAAAATAGGTCACCAAGGGTGGTAATGGGCATTATGCTTAGAAAAGCACTGATCATAAGGATTTTATCTTTTGGCCTACGTTTTCAATCTGCAAAATGACAGCAGTAATTCATTGTACACTTTATATTTGTATGTGTAAATAATAGAACTATTTATAAAATGCATATACAATGATAACAACCTCATACAGACATTTTCATAATAGAAGTAATAACAGCATTAATCAATAATCCTTCTATTGTTAAACAAGTATTATAATTGCAATTGAGGAACTGCCTGGAGCATAAATACAATTACAGATTATGATTAATTACAGAACGATTTTCATTCTGTGTTTGGGAATCACTGAGAATCTCTGAGGTTGGAAGGGATCTGTGAAGACAGTCTAATCCAAGGTTTCAGAGACATCTATAATGTTTCGAGAATTTCCTAAAGAGAGTATTACTTTATTTGTTTCTCATCCTGCTTGTAACATTACAGAATCCTATTTCCTGATCATGTTCCTACAATAAAATGGCCACTGAAGAAAAGACTGATTTTCATCCACTAGCAGCACAGTACTTTGTTGTTCAAACATTTTACTGTATTTCAGCAATCCGTTAGTGTCTCAAAACTTTAAATTCATTTTCAACCCTTTAATTTCAAATTCTGATTAGGTTTTTCTTTGTGGTAGTTTGACAGTATACATATCACTGCATTCCATTTTCTCTTTTAAAAATACTATTTCTCAGTCTGATGTGATTTCTGTTTCCACAGCAAAGATTACATGGTTGTGGAAGGACAAATTCTCTCATCTGTCACCATATTGTATTTAAATAAAGCCTTACTTTCACAGTCCTTCTTGTCCCTCATAGAAGTTGCAAGGTCAAATTATTTCACATTAAAAACATGGAAATTAGAAAAATCCATGGTATTACTGTTCCCTGATGAGTGATGACTAAGACTGAATTATTTGGATTTTCTTTCCCGCTGCATAATGCTATGAAACAAAATGCATTCTGCAGGCTCATATAGTTATCCAGAATTTCCTAAAGGTTGTAAATTTTCAGTACCTCATTCAGGACAATTTCCTTGTTTTATGATGGTTCCACGCTGAAAAGAATCTGACTCCCAGATAGATTAAGTCAACATACCACATTGTAGGAGTCTTGGTTGGATTTATACTTGGGATTTTATGGAAGTGATTCAGTTGTTCCTACTAAGCCAATAAATCATACAACTTGTTGGCATAATCAGAACGTGACATAAAATGTGCACATCTATCTCTCTCACTTATTGCCTAGGTAAAAAAAAAATTAAAATGTTTTCTATACCCTAATTCTGAGAGAGACTTCTAGGACACTCAGTGAAGTAAGTTGACTCAGAACTCAACCATAATGTTTTAAATTAAGATTATCGTTTTCTTTCTTAAACAACATTCACGTATCACACAGAAAAATTCCTTGCATGCATGAACCACCATACAGCATTTGGAAATATAGTTTACAGCCATGTAAAATAGATTAATTAAAGGCAGGTTGATAAACCATTTCTTTACCACTGCATAGGGTATAAGTCACACTTTAGGCACTTTTTATAAAGATGATTTCTTATTCTGTCATTGCTTTAAACTGCCTGATTTTTTTTGACAGGTTATTTCTCCATTCCCAATGATAATTTCATTTCCCTCCTCTGTAAAATCTTCTCTACTTCTCCATTCCTAACAAAACAAAAAAGTGCGAGGAACACAATGGAAAATAGCTTTCACTGCCATGAACCACCTTTTTTAAACCCATTCCCTAGTGTCTGGCTCTGGATGGAGTCAGTACCACCTGCACAGAATTAATAATGCACAAGGCACATGGCAAGCAAATTAGAATACAAAAGTTTTATACCCATCTCAGGCAGGTATGGAAGATTACATGTGCTGCAAAACAGAGTGAAAATAGCTATACTTAATTGTGGGGATATTCAATCACAGCCCAGGATGTGTTCGCTTCCAAAAGATAACAGGAGGAGAGCCTCCTCCTCATCCTTGCAAAGGAAGCTGCATGGTCCAAAAAAAAAACAGGAAGGAGCACCACCAGCTGATTCAGAGTGCCCTCTCCCAGGTACAAAAGGTTCCCTGAGAGGAAAGTCTTCTCACATCGTGTTCAAATGTGTCCCTTCAACTCCTAAATGCAACAGAAACAGCTTGAGGTGCAATAGGTTTGAGATAGACTGGGAAATGGGACAGTGCAGTGGAAGTTTTTACTGGTTGTAAAGCTTTTAAATGATGTCTTATGTATACAGATTGCATGAAATTTCAGTGTCAATACTACCGATATTTTAAGCCTTTGTGTAAACATTCCTAACTTTAACACTGCATTATATTGATTTAAGTCATTTTTAGCTGGCTTAAACTAAATCAAGATATGACACATTCTGGAATATGAATGTCTGCACTGGAGCTTACACTGAAAGAACTGAAGCTATGAGTCATTACAGGGTTTCAGCACAAATTATATCTGGACTTAAGTCATGTTCATATACTCTGTGACAGACGCTATTCCGTTAGGAAAGTCAATATAGAAGTTCCTTACCACAAAGAGAAAAAGCAACTTCTGGACACAGGAAATAGTCATATCATAATTAGTATTTATGTAGTCAGACACTGAAACTATTTTCCACACCATGATTGGCAAATTTCAATGATTTAATTTATCAAGACAGGACAATATTTAGTTTTAATCAGAAAAGTAAAGGTTGCTAAACCAGAAAAATTTTATATTTATGTTGCTTTTAAAAAAAAGCTTCAAGTTTATTCATCAGCAATTGAAAAATTTATATCACAGAATTTATTTGTACACACCTAGAATTCACAGATATGTGAAAACCTCAGTCCATACCGAATTAATGTCAAAAAAGGACTATCCTATTCTCATAACTATATGGATATAGATAATTGCTATATAAATAAGCAACATCTTACAATCAGATTAGCCTGAACTTATGGAATTGGTATTATATTTTACAAATATCTTAGAAACAAAATTTGAACTTCACAATGGGATGATATTGTAAAAAGTACCTTATTATCCCTTCCTTACTGTGTGCTCAGAATTAATGACAAGCTGATACACATTCTGCAATTTACGAATGTAAGACAGATTTTTATCCCTGAGAAAGTCAAAATAAACCATGCCATCATTACTACTTAAATATGTCTGAAACGAAAAATGAAACAAGCAAGCAAGAAAACAGAAAAATACCTGAAAACCTGTAACCTAAACTTTTACAAATATATATATTTCCTATTGTCTTTTGCAGGTTTACAGATTTAGTTCTTGATATTTTCTAGTGAAATTAATCCATATGTACTAGAAATAGCATAGATCAAGCAAACATCAGTCTAAATATCAATTTTCTCAAAAACCTTTGATCCAAACAGTTCTCTAACTGGATAGAGCCAATATATCTTATCTTCTCTATGATCCTTTCACAGGCAGCATCATATGGAGAGTTGCCATGTGGTTCTGTTTATGTTCAGTATAGTTTATTTCATTATATGCAGTTCAGAATGTTATATCAAGGCACTTCTTGCAAATACTGCCTTAGGTCATTTCACCTTCCAGAGATTAATTTCAATTAAAAGACATTTTTCACATCATAAAATATTAGCAAACACTTTTGGTGAAAGACCCAGGTTGGGATTTTTTCATAGTATTTATTTATTTCAGCAGTAAGGCATGCCTGGAGGCTACATACCAAGGTAAATGGAAGACAAAAGCTTCGGTTTTTTCCTCTGCCCAGATCCATCTATGAACAGAACCTGCCCTCTAAGTGTGTGAAAACACATACATGACCTCCTTTAATAAATTTAAAGAAAAAAGTTACCAGACCAATAAAAATAAAACAAAACAGCACACAAACCATCTAGTACACATAACATCTACTACAGTAGTTTCATAAAGGAGACATGAAAGTTTTTATGACTCTTTTTTCCATGCTTTTCCCCATGTGTGAATTATTATCTCAACAGCTTACAAGGTATCAATCGTAAGTTATGACCTATTATTATGACACAGATGAACTGAAGTGTGCTGGTTTTGGCCAGGATAAAGTTAATTTTTTCATAGTACCTCTATGGGGCTGGGTTTGGATTTGTGCTGGAGATTTTTGATAACACAGGGATATTTTGTTACTGCTGAGCAGTGCTTACATAGACTCAAGGGCTTTTCTCCTTCTCCTTTTCTCCTCCTCATCCCCCCTCACCAGTGAGGAGCTAGGTGTGAGGAAGAAGCTGTGAGGAGACACAGCCAGGACAGCTGTCCTCAACTGATCAAAGGGATCCCACACTGTAAGGCATCAGTATATAAGGGTAGAAGAAGGAAGGGGCTGGGTGGGGAACATGGTCAGAGTGACGGCATTTGTTTTCACAATTAAGCTTTGTACGTGATAGAACCTCAGGAAGTGGTGAATTAATTCCTTACTTTGGTTTCCTTGCATGCATGGTTTTTGCTTTATTTATTAAGCTGTCTTTATGTCAACCCACAAATATTGTCACTGCTGCGATTCTCTTCCCATCCCACTGCAGCCTGGTGGGTGAGGAAGTGTGTGAGCAGTACTCGGCTGCTGGCTGGGGTTAAACCATGCTACGAGGATTACACATAACTGCCCTTGGAAAAATGAACCTGAGAAAAAGATCAACACACACTGCATTGATCCCTGCAGCAATCAGCAGAAAATGAACACATATTGACCAAGGAGCAGAACAATGGCTTTGTTGACAATCTCAGTGAGGTTCAACCTCTGCAACTAAGTGGATAGAGAGACAAAAAGACAGACATGATAAAAAAAATTTCCATATCTTCTCTGTTTGCTGCCTTATATGATCATCCCCCATGAGTCACATACATGGCCAGCTGACCACAGATCAAGGATCATATGTCACTTCTGATCACGGTTGTTTCCTTGCCCTTCTGTCCAAAGATAATACGAAAATATTCCACTCATCAGAAAAATATTTCTACTTTGTAAAACGTTAAAATAGCTTATTTTAATAATTAATATCATTCACCCCTCTTCACCTCTTAATTAAATTCAGGAGAAATCAGCAAACCCACAGTGGACTTATGGTCCCAATTTATACTTGCAAATATTGTACGGTCCCATGAGTATTATATAACCGATGATACACCAGTTGCACATGACTTTTCTAAATGCATACATTGCATAAGAAGGAAAACAAAAGAAGAATAAATCACTATCTGAGATGGATGGAAAGACACAAATCAAGAAAGCATTACATATCCATCTAGACACTACACAGAAAAAGAGACAAACATTATTTTTTCCTGTTTAAGTAAATTTGAATTAACCTTAAAGTTAACCTCGGTAGGACATTAGAAATTTTATGAACTGTGTTAAAACACAGCAACTCTAAAAGAAAATAAAAGCAGCCAATTGTATTATTTTTCAAAATCCATAGCAAACAATCAATAATGCAGTGACATGATCTTTAAATCAAAAAAATAAGTGTGGAGATGTTTTTACAACAGTGGAAAGCAAGACAGTCCCATAGAGGGATAAAAATTTTAACTATACATTGCTTCTTTGCATAGAGTCCATTAATCAGGCGTGTAGATGTCAGGGATATTTGGCATTGAAGCGGCTGGGCTGTGCAGCCTGGATATCCAGCATTATAATTTGATGCCAAGAAATAAGATTATTCTATCCTCTTCATTCAGACTTTTTAGGAATTTAAGTAGATTCATCTGGAAAACAATAACTTTCTTCTGTGATAATTGCTATGATTTCTGATTTGAACAAAACAAAAGCGAAAGTCTCAAAAAAAATAAAGAGAAAAATAAGGAACATCAAAGATTTTTATACAATTTATTAGCACAGACNAATAAGATTATTCTATCCTCTTCATTCAGACTTTTTAGGAATTTAAGTAGATTCAGCTGGAAAACAATAACTTTCTTCTGTGATAATTGCTATGATTTCTGATTTGAACAAAACAAAAGCGAAAGTCTCAAAAAAATAAAGAGAAAAATAAGGAAGATCAAAGATTTTTATACAATTTATTAGCACAGACATGTATATACACACACATATATATGTATATATATATACACACACATATACATATGTGTATATATATGTGTACATACATACATACACATATATGTGTATATATATACACACATGTATCCATACATACATTTTATTATTATATTTGATTATAGATAAATAAATATTAAAGTTACTCAAAAGCAGTGGGAAGAATGCTCCCAAGAACTGCAAATCTGGGGATTTTCAGAGAAAAATCATAAGATAAAAGTAATCCAAGTTTCAGGTACATGTACAGTGCAATGAAATGTAGTTTGACTGAAGGTACATTATCCATCCCTAACCTGACAAATATTTTTAACAAGAAAATACCTGGGTTTTTTCATGCCTGTAAAATCTGATTATTTTATCTGTCTTTAATAAAGTATCTGAAAATGGAGGATATAAATTAGATGATATTTAGCAAGGTCTTTCACTGACTTAAATGGATTTACATTAAAGAGTGCAATCTTATAAACTGTATATGGAAGGATTAAGGTGAAAAAATTAAAGCTACTAGAAGTTACTGGACAGCCAAGAGAATACGACCATAATGAACCAGCTGGTATTGTTTCACTTTTAATGTAACTATGTAAAACCTAATCTGGACTTCAGTAGATCACAATGCATGTGCAAGGAATATTAATTCAAGCTGTAGAAGATAACAGGATCATCATCAAAAGAACAGAATCCAGTCTTATAAGAGGAACTGGAAAATGCTTAGCTCATTCACTCTAGAAAAATGAAGGTTAAGAGAAGATACAATTACAGTCTATAAATGTATTGGATTGTTAAAATTAGAAAGACACAGGGAACTTTTAATGTAAAGGGCAATGTCATAAAATCAAATGTGCATACCCTAATGCATTTCTTAATAAAAACAGAAGAACACTTCTGAACATTAAGATCGTGCATTTTCTGTAATAGTCTTACACTCTGAGAAGTGGGAACAATTGTCCTTTCTAACATGCAGTCCACTAATTCAAGGAACTTTCTTTCTTAAGACAGGCTGAATTGATTTTAAGAAAGGAAATACATGATCTGGTGGTCTTGTAGAAGAGAGACCCAGTGTCAGTACGGTGTATTACAACAACAAAATCAGTTTTAATTGGTTTTAGTCTCTGGTCAGCTGTACACTCACACAGGAATTATCTTGACCGTATTCACATACTTGTTCTCCATAAGTAATTTCAAAAAATACACATTTCTCCAGTTTGAAAATCAGTCAGTGACATAAGCCACTTAGCATATTCTGATGCCCACATGATTACCCTTAAAATACAGTGTTTGCTTTGGAAATCAAAAATCTTTATGAAACTTACCTTTCAGAAGAAAAACAATGGTGGTACTTTAGGCATATATAAAATATAACAGGTCTCAAAACCAGCCAGAAATCCATGCAAAAATTGAGTTCTACAATTATTCCTACTTGTATGACTGTTTACTTCAGTAGCTCCTACCATTAATCATTCCTCATCACCCTGGCTTTACTGACGGATTTGTTATGGGTGGATACAATGATATGCATGCACATTGAGTAGGTGTTGCAATATTCCAGACATTTTCCTTTACTAATTACATGACAAAAAGTGAAAGTTGAACACAGAAACAAATTCTTACTAGAATTTGTTTATTGAGGCTTTGTTTTCTCCTCTTTTCTTATGAGTGTTTCAAAATAGTGGTGCAGCTGAAATATACGAGAAATTCCAACACAAAGTAAAAAGGACACCAATAGTAGCATTCTGCAGAACAAAAAATGGGTTGAGGGGAAAACTTTAGAAACCTATTCAGGTCTGCAGTCAAAACTTGGTGAGCACTAGATATAGACATACTACGGTGTCAATATTCAAGGACAGTGCTTACTGATTTACCCAGCTAAATATTTCTGCTCAGATAAAATTGTGAAGACCATACTAGTAATTTCTCAGAGACAACATACAAATAGAAATAAGGGTCTTATTTCCCTTCCTTCTATGGAAGTATTTTATATTCCATGTCTGGGCTTCATCTTATTGATTTTGCAAAAGTAAATACCTGCAACTGTCTGAATCCAACACCGAAAGGAAAGAGGACTTTTGATTTAAATAATTGGGAACAGAATTTAAAAACTTTGTTTGGGGAAAAAACACCCCAGGTTAAATGAAAACACATATATTCAACTAAATGAGAAAAAACTCACTTTTAAGCATTAATGAGATTTAACACCAAAGCATAGCAACACTGTCAAACCCCTCTATTTCTTAAGCCTTTATTTCTTCACCTGTATAAGGCTTGTATCTTGGTTAAATCCCACACTGGAAAGAGTTGTCTGAAGCAGATTACCCAAAAATACTGTATATTCACTTTCTGAATCTTTATATTGCTTGCCTTGGGCAAAAGAAAAGAGGTGATAAAGTGTCTCAAGACTCTTCATGTCATGGAAGACTATAGGAAAATAAGAATGTGAACTAGAATGATAGGATGGCAGAGTCTGTAGACCTCCAAGGAATGAAACAGGCTGAGGTGTCAAGAAGTCCTGCTGTGTCAAGGATAGCTGAATTAAAGTTTTGTCACTGTCCCAACAAATACTGAAACAGTCCCTGGAAACAGTTCCATTATAAGACCACCATCTCCAGTTATTTGACAACAAAAAGCCAACAGCAATAAGAAAAATCTCTCTTTGCTAGTACAGAAATTAAAGGTAAAAATAACAGGGATCAGACCTGTTGTTTATAATTTATAACCCTGTTTGAGGAAAACTAAAACAACTTATAGATAACAATTCCTGAAATTCAAATGACCAAATGTAATTGCATGTTTGTTTTTCCTCCTAAAGATAGCAAAACTGGGGAAAAGAAAGCATGTCAGCTTTTTTTACCATGCGAGTTTCTCACCCATTTTTTAGAAAAGCAGTTGCAGGAAATTAGAGAGTATAAAGACCATCACAAAGAAAGAGTATGTTGTAAACATCTGTGTAACAGCTAAGCCATTCATTTGTTTCATTTCCCTAGTACTAGTTAAAATATTCATTCTTATTAGATACTTCTACTAAGTTTCTGAAGTATACATTCATGACACAATATTAATATCAGATACCTTTCCTTGACAGGTAACTCTTAGACCTCTTCACTAGCAGAAATATGCTAATTCTTTTGATAGGCTTTTATTGCATTAACCTTAAATCACAGGTCCTGTCCTCTTGGTCTCAGAATTTCTGAAATGACCATGTACCTGCCCTTAACAAGATTTCTCTCTGGAGTGAAGTGAAAGTCAAACCAATTTTGCATTCAAAACTTACTCTGCCTACCAAGTCAGCTCAGTGATATGATAGGAACAATTTGGAACATTAGTTTTGTGATATTGATGCCTGGCACATACAGTGGGACAGGTCATGCTAACTCTATATGGTTTTTAGCATTTAATTAACAACAAGTTGTTGTAGGTATATTATGAATTTTTTTAAAAAAAGATAGAAATACATTATCAAGAGGAAGTTTAAATTATGATCAACATAGTAAAGGAAGATAAATACTAAACTGATTAGTATGGTAAATGGATGTTACAATTCTTATTCGAAAATAATCTCCTAAATTTGTAGAGGAATCCAAATCTAAAATCTAAGGATGTCAGATTGTATATGCTCAGGTTTTAATTCATCTGTAGGTATCATGCTGCTGTATGTTGATATGTAGTGGACAAAAAACTTTGAAACTTAAAAAAGATGTGGAGGACTTCTACAAGATTTCAAGATTTGCACGTGAAGGTTTGTGAGGTACAATTTTCTGGTTTCAAGAAATACACACAGTGTGATAAACAGTCAGAGAGAAGTATTTGATTTAGTTTATTCTCCCTTACTGCTCTTTAACATATTCCACTGGGGAAAAAAAAAAACAACAAACAACTGGTAAACTTTTCCACATACTACTGAGTACACTCATCAGTGTTTAGCATTTTAAATTCTCAGCATCAATACTGACAATATCATTGAGTCAAATATTATGGCTAGATATCTAAATGCTGAATAACTGCATGACTAAATACATCTGTGTTGATTAAGGCTAAATCAATGATAATCAGAATTCTTGTTTGTGCAGCAAACAAACTGCTACTAGAATTATGGAGAATTTTAGATCTTCACAAGTTCTTCTGTTTTCATACAGCATTATGTGTTATCAGTTCTGTTGCAGGACTTTTTTTGAGAGATCAGATATGATGAGTAGAACTGACTCAGACTGAGACATGAATCTGTGTCTGAAATGACAACCACACACTCTTGCTATATTTTCGTAGTGGGATTTTTTTTTTTTTAATATGAAGATAATGAGCAGAATTTAAAGTCTAATTATCTAAACTTGAATCATTGATTTTACATATCTAGAAATATTGCTACAAAATGACACAAAGACAAAAAAGCATAACAAGTGCATCTCCAGTGTCGCACTGAAACACTTTGGCGAGATCTAACCTATTATCTATTTATTGCACATATCCTTTTGTATCACAGAATGACTCACAGAGCTAAAATAATAATTTTTAAAATATCTGAATTTCATGCTGGATTGACAGCCCTGGAGACTTAAATTTTCTCCTCATCCACAGTGCAGAAACAGTGTCAGTAGCTGTACTACTAACTTGTTCTCTAGCTCGTTCTCATCACCACCCACTTGGAAGAGACTATTGTTAAAGTAAAAGATTTCTTAACTTTACATGATAATGCCTACAGCTTTGAGTCATATATGGCCTCTTTTGAAGGGTTGATAAGCACCTGCATTTCAAAGTGACTTTCAAAGAAATTAAGGGCAACTTGAATCTATGGAAAGCGGAAAGACAAAGTGCACCTCAGATTCTAGGATCCTGAACTAGGACTCATCTTGCAAATAAAAATAAATCCTTTCTTTCTTAAATAAGATCACAAAACAAATTCAGTCAAGTAATTGCTATTAAACACATAATACTCCAAACTTGGAGGTTTGAAAGCATATTTGAAAGCATATTTCAATAAGAAGAAACTGATTATATGAATTTTGTAACTATGTGAAAGAAGACGTAATATATATACATATTTTATCAGTTAGCTCAACTAATGAATCACATAGATTAATTATTTAACATACAGGCAATTTCTTACTCACTGTTAAGTGAATGGGACACTGTGGATCAAAACTCTACTGAGGAGTTCCATGAGATATAGAGAAGCATAAGAAAATAATACAGTAAAAGCAAGTTCAAGCTCAACTTCAATCACCTAATGTAACAAAGACTCACAAGTTTTCTGTAATTTTAACCATACAGATTGAAGCTTCCTCTCTTTTGCAACTGTGCTAAAGTCAACACACCATTCAGTTAAACAAATGATCTGGTATCACTCTCTTAAAATTGGGGACAAAAATAATTTGAAGAAAAATATCTTTCCTTTATCTCAAGAACAGGAATTGCATTGCTACTAAAATTTCCATAGAGAAAATGCTGCTGTATTTATCAATTTTAAGATTAAACTTTGATTCATATAAGTATTTCAAAAGCATACACCCATATAGATGCAAAGATATATGGCATTACTGCACTGTGAAAAGGTCTTAAGATGGCAATTACTCCTGCGTAAATGTGAAATGATTTAATTATAATCCAAATAATCTAAATAGAATAGTTTCTGTTCCAAAGACTCACTTGCATGGTGCTAAGAAGCTCAGTAATTTCAATTAGAAATAATACACAGCTGTCATGCTTTCTTTCTGAAGCGCACTATTATAACGAAGTTCTTAGATTATTTTCCTGTAGGGCATTATTAGCATCACATATCACACAAAAGAAAAGCTTAGAACAGTCTTAAAGATCTACTTACCTTTTACCATGTTTCAGACATTCAGTCTCAAATAAAGGAATCATTAATGGAAACATGATAATGCCTTAACTATATTCAAAACAAAAGAACTTATGATAAAAAGAAGAAACATTCTATAATTATTAAAAATCAAAAACTGTCAGCAGATATATGAATGCCAACAATCCAGAAGAATGTTCCTACAAAACAAAAATTGAATCTATAATGATTTTCTGGCAAAAGTTGACATTTTTATGATGACCACTGTACATAAACAGGATTTATTTAACAACAAAGCACTTTAGCAGCCTAAATTCATCGTACATTATTTATATAAGACTTTAAGCTAGACTCATATGCCTGACAGAAAAAAAAAACATTCAGTCTTCCTGTAACAATTATGTCCATATAAGCTCATGTTCATACGCCTACAGAAATATGGTTTCATGTGTATAAGTTTGCATTACACTGACAGAGAAGCCTGTGAGATCTTGATCACTTCTAGTGGCTGAGCCTCTGAAGCAGAAGTGAAAAAGACATGAGAAGGTTATTAACTCACTAAATACTGCCATGTGTTTGTATTTAAAGTTGCACCTTGACTCAGAAAAACTCAAGTCAATATTAGGTGTTGATATACACCTTAGTAAGGTCAAAGAAGATCTGACAACTCAATGGTACCTGTTTGGCACCTCCAAATTGTATGTTGGAAGTGCAAGATCATTCCTTTTAGACTCCAGATGCCAAGCACAGCTGACTGGTTGCTTTGTGATAGCACTCAAAACAGTGTCAATAGGAATGCACAGATTTCCCACGAGCAGCGTTGCACAAGCATCTTCTGAGGGGGCAGGGGGGAAGGGCAAGGGGGTAAGGGCAGGGATATTTGTTAGCAACAGAAGGGCTGATCCTCCAGTGAAGAAAATAGAAAATATAAGAAATGTGACTAATTATGATTAAGAAACCTGCTAGGTAAATGAGACAGAAACACGTCAACATAGTTACTTGAGTCAGAGATGCTCAGAACTGCTTCGGGGCACAGGACAAAGAGAATATTCAGGCCCCAGTCCATGCTTATACTTCAGGGGAAGAAGCAAGAGGCAGGAAAAGATATGTACACATAGGCAAAAGCAAACTTCATCTGAAACATGCTGTTAATCTTTATTGTCATTATGGTCATGACATGGTCCATTAAATAACCAAATAACCACAGATGACTGGGGTCAAGGTGTATGAGGCATTGTTCTATCACAGCCTCAATGTTTGATTCATAAATGATATGTAGAGGGAAGAGCACTACCTACTGAATCACATATGTCACTAGTAAATAAATTTTAGTTCTCTTTAAAGTTTCATCATCCAATGGGGTTCAGTTTTTTGCAAAAGCTACCAATACACAATTTATTTTGTTCCAAAAACAGACATGAAATTTGATCTTGTTCAGGTCAGGCAATTGAGTCCACAGCATTTTCTTTATAGTCCTTTCACTTCCTGTTTGTGTCCCTGTTCTTCCCGCATTCTGTTAACCATTTTTGCAAGGAGGAAAATTCAGATACCATGGATGCTGGTATGACTTTAATTTGGTTTTAAAAGTCGATATGATGACTTTATAAACTTCTCAGAAATATAAATCTGACGTGTAAGTCTAGGGAGTGGGTTTGTCCAGCCATAAATTTACAACAGAGCAGTAAAGTTCTGGATGTGCAAACAAACCTCTCAATATATTATGAAGAAAGACAGGTGATACTGGAGATATCAACAGCATATATTCCACTTTTACAACTGTTCAGTTGAACCAGCTGTGAAAATGAAGCATGAAACAAAGACTTTTTTTTTTTTCCAGGAAGTGGAGCAATGTCCCTCAGGTCCTGGTTTCCTCTCTACATATCCTTGGATCAGCCCTCTGTGAAACTGTTGACCAAGCACATTATTAATGCAATGTTTATGAGGAGGACATTTAGGGACTCCTGGAGTCCTGGCAGCTGTTTGTTACAAGCTTAGGGAAAAATATTTCTGGATGGATTCCAAAAGCAGAGCTTTTTATTTTTCTGTGCAGACACATTAGAGTCAACACATTAGAAGGAAGAGCATTACACTGTGACAAGCAGGTCATGGCTGGATGAGAGACTGAAGAGTTTTGCATCCTTCTACAAACTCAGTGGTTAATCTCCCAATCCTCACTCTTCAACTGCTTCTTTCAATTCCTGGTACTGGTTCAAAGTTGAGAGGGAAAGCCATGATAAGAAATTTTGAAGAAACACTCAATGGATGAGATGTGTAGAGTTGCAAGTGAAAGACGAGGAAAAGATCGATCCATTTGGCAACCTTATCACTGTACCTGTTAAAGTACTCCAGAAATCAGAAGGGAAACATGCAAAACAGAAGTCTTATGTTTCATCCTGGTCAGCCTGACTGCAAACCTCTGTTTATAAATGTATCAACTCATTTCTGCTATAACCTGAGTTTATGTCCATGTTGTTTTCCTCTGACTCTTCAAGAATGTAAAATGTTCGTGGAATCCTGCCTCTAAAAATTAGATTATCTCTTGGGAAAAAAAGGTCACCTTTTTTCTTGGTTAAATGAGTTACAAAATGTACATCGAAAAACAAAAAAAAAAAAAGATAAGCATATCATCTTTGAACAAGCAGCATTACATATTAAATATGTATCAAAATAAAACCACTATTATTAATTTAAAATGCAGTTAAGCAGAGTAATTGCTGAAAAGTTTCAGGAATGAACATCTAGAGACTTAAGAGGAAAATTTAGGCCTTCTTAGTTCAACAGTAACATATTGACTTAATGTAATCAAGACCACTTCAGGTTTGAGCTGCAGATCAGCTCCTAAAGTTAAAAAATAGATCTCTATTTCTCTCTGGAGGGGTTCATTTTTCTGTGACTCCATACTAGTTTTGACTAGTGCATGACATTGGCTAGGACTTTTAAGAAACCCACTAGCTTACAGGAAGGAGCTCTGACAAGCTACAGAGCCTATAGTCAAGTGAGATGCAAAAGGTAAAACTGCAGAGGTAAAACAGAGAAGAAAAGAACTATGAGGCAAGCTCAGTATTCAAGAGAAAAAACATAGATGTGATAAAATGTGTAAACATCTAAGGGGGAAAACAGAGCCAGAACATGACAATACAGGAATATCACAGACCATCCCATTCCAAAGAGCAGCAGCAGCTGACCCTTCCCCATCCCCAAGTGCTCCATTGAGGGTGATGAAGCATGTTAGTGGTTAGCCTAAGCTCATTGCCAGTTCTAGTTACTTCCTTCACATCTCAGTCAACAAATTACTGCTTTTCACATTTAAATGGAGCATATCCTGCTTGCGCTCTCTTTGTGTAGAGCAAAAGCCATCCAGACTGGTCCAGAGAGTGAGAAACTATCTTCAATGGACCTTTACCTGTTCTCTTGTCACAAATTATACCAATCTCTCCATGTCATGCCTCACATGGCAAACATTATAATCACTCATAATTCCATAGTAATTCCATCATAATTCCGTCCCGATTTTTTACAGTAACTGCGCTATATTTGATGAAAATTGTAGCATAATTTTAGCAGATTAATTAAGTTGTTGCAGAATAAATACCTAATGAAACTGATTTTCATTATTTGAGCCAATACAAGCTCAATGGTGCAACACTACACTTACAAATATAACAATGTAAAAATCTAAGACATTTTTCTACTACTACATTGTTTATTTTCCTTTTGGCTTGACTTACTAGCGGAACACTTGGAAAGGAAGAACAAAGATGGATGTTTGCTTTTACTCTAAAACATATAATTTAATAATATTTTTTAAAGTTTGAATCTCTATATTTTGCATGCTGTTCTTTCTTTTCACTGAAACCAATAAAACCATTATGAAAATTCAAATCTTAATCACTTATTTGGAGAATGCACATATTTAAATGGTCAGTAATTCTCTTCCACTGTCATAAGACAAAGGCTTACCATTTTCTTCTGTATAATACCTTCTAAATTGTGAGAATGTCATCATGCTCTTTAAAGGGCAGGAGAGAAAGGGCTGGGGAGAAGCACATAATTCCAGTGCTATATCCCAGCACTGAAATGGATTGCTGCCAACTGTAAACATACTTAATTCGTGTCTTGTTATAAGAGAAGATGAAGGCCAGTTGTTAGATACATTTATGGTACCATACAAATGTTGGCAGTGTTCTATAGTCATATTCAGAAAAGTGATAACAGAAAGTATGACATTTAATACAATTGCTCGCCTTCCTATCTACAGAGAAATATCTCAACCACTTTTAACAGTAATTTTCTGATTCTGTGAACTTTGCATAGCAAATATCAGTACTGGAGAGTAAAGTCTGTTGTACTAAGCTTCCTCTCCTGAAATCATCCACACTATTGTCAACTAAATTGTGAAAACAGTTCTGTGCAGAATGGTGGGATGGGGGCTGGCAGGGAGGAGGGAGCATTAAGAAAACATGATCTGATAACTCCAAGTGATGAAACATTAGTACTTTCACAATACCTAGAACAGAAATAAGAATTACACAATGATTCCTGAGTTAGAACACTCATTTAAAACTTCAATCAAAACATATGAAAATGTCTAACAGTATTTTACAAAGATTCTAGCTAAGTATAAACAATCTCCTTTTTTTTCTTTCCCCAACTTCAATTATAACCTAAATTAACACTGCATAGGAATCTTCACAGGACTTTGATCAATTCTACAAATGACAGAAATCCACCCAATTCATCTATGTAGCTCTCGGTCACCATTTAAAGCCAATACACAAAAAAAAAAAAAAAACCTGTGCTGGTTTTGGCTGGGGCAGAGGTAAATTTCTACCAAGTGGCTGGTATGGGGCTGTGTTTTGGATTTGTGCTGAACACGGGGTTGGTAATACAGAGACGATTTTGTTATTCCTGAGCAGGGCTCACACAGAGCCAAGACCTTTTCTGTTTCTCCCCAGCAAAGGAGGCTGGGGCTGCATAAGAAGCTGGGAGGGGACACAGCTGGGAGAGCTGACTCCAACTGACCATGGGGATATTCCAGATCATTTGGTGTCATGCTCAGCACAGAAATCTGGGCAAAGAGGAAAGTAGTGGAGGGACATTTGGAGTGAAATTTGTTTTCTCCAGTAACCACTGCACATGATGGGGCTCTGCTTTCCTGGGTACTGCTGAACACCTGCCTGCCCATGGGAAAGAGTGAGTTAATTCCTTGTTTTACTCTGCTTGTGAGGACAGCTTTTTCTTCACCTATTAAAATGTCTTTATCTCAACCCACAAGTTTATTCTTTTACACTTCTGAATCTCTCCCACATCCCCTTGTGTAGGGCATAGTTGCCAGCTGGAGCTAAACCACCACCCAAACAAGCAAAAAATCCCAAACAACATCAACAATAAAAACCCAACCAAGAAAAACAAACAAGCACTAATGAATTGCCATTGCCTGCTGTTAATGACCATTGACCACAACTACTCACTTCTAAATGAGTCTGGTATTTAAGGAATGCAGGAGCCTTCCCTTTCTTAAAATGTAACAACAGAGAAATCAGCAGCATCCCTGGCAATATGATGCAATGTTACAAAAATCACAACTAAAACATGTATTATAAAGTACTTAGTACCTTCACAGACCAACACCCTTCAGGATGACCTGAAAATTCCCTACAGAAATTTCTCATGAAATCAGTGTTTCTTTTTTTCAGCCTATATAAATAATTTGTTATTCATAATTTGGAAACTGCAAATCTACATCCTTTCTGCCAGGATCAAACTATTTCCTCTAATTTTGCTCTAGGAACAATAATTATGTTACAATTTCTATATATAATGAGTAGCCCAGACTGTACTCTAGTGGACAGCCTCTCTTTAATGCGAAAAACTAAATATTCCATCAGTCAGAGGAAGAGATAGCCTCTAACTTGCCTGTCCCATGTAATACTGGACAAAAATGCTCCATGAGAAAAATTCTGTACTCCATGGGGATTTATTTGGTTTTTTCATCTCGAGTGATTTAGAGGTGCATACTGTATAGAAAGGACATTTCACCATCAAAAAAACCTTAATCTTGACATAAACTTAGATTATGAAAATTCAGTAAAATAATTTGGACTTTTTGGCAGATTGGTACTTTTCAGGATCAAATATTCTGCTAAAAAAGACTATAAAATTATTCATGAATGTGAACAAATGCATTTTTTTGAATAACAACATGACTATGTTTTTGTGAGTGAAAGCAATGTGATGCTTTCCCAATAACACAATCATTTAATTAAACTAGGCTTAATTTTAATTTAATGCTTTTAACTTGAGACTTGCAGTACTTTCTGCTGGCCACATAGACACTTCAAGAAGATGAGATCCTATACAGCTTTTCTTGTCTTTCTTCCAAGGTAACAATGAATTCAAACGCATTCAGCAAGACCATACCACATATGGTCAGAACTGTGCCATTTCTTTCATTAACTCATATTCTCAGAAATGTTGTGATGGTGGGCTACTCCCTTCACTCTGCAATGTGGAGTTTCATTTCAATGCAAACTTCAATGCATCTCTCATCAAATGTCTCATTAAGCATACATGAATCATAATTTTGATTACCATTGTAATAACCACCAGCTCTCTGTATAAATTAGTGTGCCAACAGCAGGATAAACCAGCAGTTAGCTATACTAAAAATTTTGCCCATTATTTTGAAATCTGTTTCATCATCCTGCTTCTGACTCATCCGTTTATATCATCAGATGGTAATTCACTAACATTAACAGACATAAAGATCTTACAAGCTTCAAATGTTCATTTGGACCTTTTCCTGTCCTCTCTATGCAATACGTTCGCATGCATTGTATCCTCTCTTCCATTTATGTTCTTTTTTTCTGCCCTTCATACTTCCCAAATCTCTTTTTCAGTTTGAATGGAGTGACTTCTCTAGCCTTTTTTAGTACAGACCAAATACAGTCCCACTTAAACACGAGTTCAATATCTTACAACTTCGGGAAGCTGGCAGTCTAACTCTGCACAGAGGTTATTGTCTCTTACGAAAACTGCACTGCATCTTTTGCTTAATAACATCTCAACAAAAAAAAAAATCCCTGGGAAGATGTAATAAAACACTGTGCATCAAAATAATGGTTAGCAGCAGCAAAGTAACTTTTCCGTAATGGACAATGTGTAACTAAAATACATCATTTCATTATTATTGAATGAAAGGGACTTTGTGAGACTTCCATTAGTACTGTTCTAACAAATGCATCTCACTGCAAAGTACTTTCAGAAACCTGCTAATCTTGACAAGTTGTTTTTTATATAATTCGCTTTAAAATCAATCAAATACCTTGCTAAAAAAATCTTCTTTTTTTCCTTCTTTTTTTTAATATAGGCAGTCAGGTGAAAGGAAATAAAAAAAGCAAGCCACACACGATACATACAACTCAGCAATGAGTAATATTCCTATTGGTGTCCCAAATAAAAATACTCACTTGGATGCAAACACTGACAAAAGACTACAGGACGTAAACTGTGCCAAATTATCCATACATTGTATTTGACATGATAGTCACCAGTTTGACACATGATTGGCAATAGGAAGGAAAAAAATGAAAGAGAGAAAGAAGGAAAGGAACAACTAAGACATTTTTACAAAGGTCAATTAATAAGAAGACACAAAATTGATGTTTAGAGGGGGATTTTAAAGCTGTACCAGAAAAGCCAAGGGAGAAATGTGGTTGCTAAAGAGTGTTTTCCATGCGTGAAGAAAAGAAACAAACCACAGATTCAATGTCTGACTTAAAAAAATATTTTTTTTACAGGTGGCTTCAGTTTCCCAGTTTGGATAAAGTGCAAAGTATTTATACTTGAGAGACTGAACCCAACTCCATTTCAATCCAAGTCAGAGCTTCTACTGAGACTAATATTTATGTCAAGTTTAAATATTCTGAAAGACCTTAATCAAGCTTTCTTCTACTTCAGAGCATTCATAGTCTGTTGGTTTGTTTTTTGTTTTTTTTTACACAGAGACTAAGAACTGTCTCTTAAAGTCTGGTTTGCGAAATATAAGTAAAAATCACTAAAATGTTTCAATGTTTGTGTAAGTAGGAAAGAAGCATGTTCAAGAACAAAACTGTCAGTTGCTAAAAGTCTTATTTTGTGAGTAGACACTTTAACTTCCAGATTAAATACTTTGCATGACATGAATGTACTCTTTATCTCATTATGTACCTAAGTTCATGAAAACATTAGGTTTGCTGGGGATGAATCACTTCTGTTCAGCTGTGACATCAATTAAGTTAGGCTGAGTGGGGCAACGGCTTCTTTGCTTGAGGTTAAAATGGTTGCAAAACATCCATTCGAAATAAAACTGGCAACATTAATGCAATTAGAGACTCCTTTTATTTAGTGCTTCTTTTGTTTCAATATGTAAAACCAATATATGCAAAAGAAGAAATTGAAGTACTAATAAAAAACATATGGTATAATATTTGTTTGTGGCAGAAGTGATGCTTAATTAATCTCCTATTAGTCACTACACCAGTATAACACATCTGTAAAATGACATGAATTTTTGATGAAAAAGTATACCCTTAGAATTGAAATAGCATGATAATTAATCTACATCAGAAAAAGTCACTGATCTAGTCAGATCAGTCTCCAAATATTCACCTCAGGATTCAATCTTCGCAGTGCAAATAGTTTTATAGATACCTAAGCTTACAGATACAACTACCTAAACATGTCACGGTACTTAAGTATAAACCTACTTTTTAATTTAAATCAGAAGAGGTTGAAATCTGGCTTTGATCAAATAATTGCAAAAAGCCCTATGACTGTGTATCTTTCTGTTTTCCATCCTAACCTCCTTGCTACAGCTTTCCATCTCACAACAGAATAGTAACATGGAGGTAACGCTCCTCCACTGTCAGTGCAAACTGCTGCATGTAAGCATAGAGTGAGTTTTAATTCAAACCCACACAAACTACATTACACTGCTTCTGAGATTAACTGAATAATCTGTCCTATGGCCCAAGAGATGAGGACACAGAGTGGTTAAAAATACAGTTTAAAGCAGGGACACCTTAACTGAAGTCCCTGTCAGTTTCTGCAGCAATCACTTGGCCATCATCCACTTGCCTTTATGATTTAGTAATAACTGTGGTCAACCGTTATACACCATATGATAACTACATACAGCAAAACAATAAAAAATGTATTAGATTTTACAATCAAATATATCCTTTACATATCCACTTATTATTTATGCTATCTAAATAAAAATGCACAGAAATAATATAATTTACATGAAACAATTTTAAACAATGAATGATAAAATTAATATTATTTAATCAACATAATTAATATTAGTTGATAATATTTATACAAAATTATTTACACATGATGGAGAGATCCATAAAATAACCTGAGTCAAAAGGGACCCACAAGGATCATCAGGTCCAACTCCTGGCCCCGCACAGTACACCCCCAAGAGTCACACCATGTGCCTGCAAGGATTATCCAAATGCTTCTTGAGCTCTATCAGGCTTGGTGCTGTGGCCACTTTCCTGGAGAGTCTGTTCCAGTGCTCAATCATCCTCTGGGTGAAAACCCTTCTCCTAATATCCAACCTAAACCTCCTGACACAGTCTATTGTAACATTTCCTACCTCACCCTGGTCACCAGAGACAACAGATCAGTGTCTGCCCCTCAATTTCCCTTGTAAGGAAGCTTCAGGCCACAAGGAAGTCTCCCCTTAGTCTCCTTTTCTCCAGGCTGAACAGACCAAGTGATCTCAACCTCCTCATCTGTTTTCCCCTCTGGGCCCTTCACCATCATTCAAGTTACCAGACACTAAAAATTATCTCTGATACATAAAGCAAGAACATCAATTAGTTGACGTCACATCACCTATTGTTACTACTACTTTGCATAGCTTTTTCTCTTCAAAACTCTTTCAGCGTTATGCAATGTTTGATTAATAGTTAAGAGATTCAGCCCTGCAAGCAAATGTCATGCAACAAAACCTGCCAGTATAAGTTCTCTAATTCAGATACAATAAAAGTAATATATTAGACATTGTGTGCAGTAAATAAGTTTCATTCTTCAAGGTGACGCATTGTACTTGTCCTAAGGTTTGATATGCAATAACGCAGTTACCAAAGCAAGTGCACATTATCATTCTCATACCAGTACACTTCAACAGTGCTATAATGCCACATGACACATTTTATTTTAGTCCCATTTAAAAACAATGCATTAATTAATTACAATACATTTTAAAAACAGCTAAAAATATAACATCACTCAAGAGTAAAATCACTACAGTCAATAAGCAAGAATTATTTCCACCAGCATTAAAAAATATCTATTATCTCAGGAAACACAGTGCATACAGATATAAAATTCAGTACAGTTATATACCAATGTGACATATATCTTCAGTATATAGAGGAAATTATAATGCACAAGAGAGGTAGCCAGGAGTGAGTTATAAGTCTCTTGATAAACAAAGATTAATGTCACAGAGCTAGGCTAACATATATTATAATGATATAAAAATAACAATAGTTCCTACCCCTATGCTGTCTTTTATCTTTGAACCTCAGAGCACTTCACAAGCACTAATTGAAACAACATCCCTGCAAGGTGAGTACATTTTATTGTCTGGGTTCTACAAATTGCAAAATGAATGCAGAAATAATTAAAACAGCTTGCCCCAGGTAGCAGGGCAAGCCATCAGCTAAACCAGAAACACAACTTTCATGTTGAAGTTCCCAGTTTTAATTCTTCTTTAATCCTGTATGCATAACAGTAATAAAAATTAAAACTCCTAAAAAAGCACATACTCTGTCATTGAAATCAATAACAATGCTGCTGCTTTCATTGGTGGAAGTTCAACTGCATCACCAAACAATACCAAAGCTATGGTAACATCTTAACCCATAAGATGGACAATGTCCAGATGGCTCCTGAAAATCTCTTAAGGGGGAGACTCCATGACCTCATTTTCTACTGCTTCAACTTATTCCAGTACTTCAGCCTATCCCAGTGATGTTTCTGGTGTTCTAAGGGAACTTCCGGTGTTCCAGTTTGTGCCCATTGACTCTGGTCCTCTTACTGGGCAATGAGGAAAAGAGAATGTCTCTGTTTTCTTTACGATCTCCTTTAAGGTATTAATAGGCATTCATAAATTTTCCTCCTGAAGCTTGTGTTCTCCAGGCTAAACAGTCCCAACTGTCTCAGCCTCGGATCATTTTAACCATTTTTTTCCTGGGGAAATGGGTGTTTGAATAATCTAAAACTGAAAACTGCAGAGGCAGAGGACTAGACCCTAAATACAAGGATAAAGGAATTAGGCATATAATATATTTTTGAAATAATTAAATGTCCAAACAATTCCAATTATCTGAATGCAAACTATTTAGACAATATCAAAGTGACTCCCACTATTTCCACCAGTCATTAGATTATCCAATCTAACTTCCTCCAATATTTTACATGACAGCAGAGCAGCTGCCTACCACATATTAAGCAGAAGATTTATTCTGTTTGGAGTATGGAATGGTTTATTATTATTTTATAGCCACTTTGAAAAAATGCTCATAGAAATATTTATTTCAAAGGCTTCTAAAATTTACTAATACAAGCTTGGTTCTGTCTTCTCACAACCATATTTTCTTCACATGTTTACTGCAAAAATGATAGAATGTCTAAGAATATTTTCAATAAAGTTAAAAAGGAAGCCTTGTGTAATTTTTGGTTGAGTCATCCTTTATTTATCCTGAAAAACAAAACTAATTATTCATACAACCCAGCTGCTGTCTTGAAGCACATGTGTTAATATACCAGTAAACATAGGGTACTTCAGGGTTTTTTTTCCTAAATAAAATATTTTAAGAGCAGTTAAGAGAGAAAAACTCTCAGAAATGTCTTACAGAAAACGATCATTGTAGCACAAAGGAAATTAGGGACAGAGGGAGACTAAAGCACCTCTGCCTACAGAATCTTTTCCTGTGGTCTAATATTGAGCTATTTCTTCCTGATTATTCCAATCAGTTTTGATTATTTGAACTCCTACATGTCAAGCATCAGCAATCCAGAGTATAATGGGAATAGCATACAACTAAAAGCAAGAGACAGGACTTGAAAAACACCAAGCTATTTCTTTGCTACAAGGAAAAGCATTTACTGTACTGGAAAACACAGAAGTGCCTGTGAACAGATATGCCCATTAAAGCAGTTAGTCAGCAAGGTACCTTTTGAAAGAGCAACATGGAAAACATCTTCTCAGGTTTTACTTAACTTTCTGTTCAAAGGATGGATGTTGAGCCTCAGGGATCAGCTGGTGACATGAAAATCTATCTTCCAAATCACTCGGGTGTTTTTCAGTAATGAGTTCCCACTTCCCTATCCCTGAAAGGCATGGCAAATAGAGTCATAGATCAAAGCAGCACATAGCCGAGTGAGTACAGCTATGGAAGCTGAAATGGCAAGGGCTGCTGGGTGGTAATGAAAAAGGCCATCACTAAAGATTTACTCTAGAATTCAAAACTGTCACTTTCAATTTGAAACAAGGGATCCATTAGCTTAGTGCACTTTTTATTGTTATTGATTTGTAATCTTTTACTTTCTTTTAATTTCAAACTGTCATTGAATGCATAACTGTTTTTTACTTCACGGAATAAGCCTTGATGATTTTGCTTTCAAATAATTATTCTCAAACCACATTTTTTTTCCTGCAACAGCTTCTTAATGAGTTTCATTAATATAGGTTTCCATTTACCTTAATTATATTTTTGGCAGCTTTGCTCTTAGCCACGTCTCACCTTACCGCAGTAGCGTTTTGTCAAATCCTCTGGTTAAGCCAGAGTGGCCCTGAACAATTACTTCTACTGAAGTGTTTGTGTGGGCAGGGGGCTAAAGTGCCTGGACACTGTTATTCATACTTGATAAAAAAAGCCAAACAACCTGCCATTCTCTCATCTAACTTAAGTAAGTTGCAAGGAAATCAGCTACTTTCCCCTTGGTAAGGAGAAACTATTCAAAACAATACAACTAAAAGCAGCAGAGGAATCGCAGAACTGCAAGCCCCAAATATCAAAAATATGACAATAATCTGAGCCAAATGTCATACTGAATTATATTTACACAGGACCGTACCAGAGAGCAGTAACACTGATATTTGATTGACAACTTTGCACTCAGCTCAGCAAAACAATACATGTTTTTATCCTAATCCAGTGAAGGCCTCACATATACACCTAAATTTCAATTAAAAACTAATATAAGGAGGTTATTCATATAAATTAAATATATCCTTACAGACTTCACTGGATCAGGATCATAGTTCCCTGCAAGACTGAAGCTAATGACACTAAACCTTAATCTGAGAAATCAATTTAGCATTGCTGGAGATAAAAATATGGACATCTAAAATGGATTATGGCCTTCACCAGTGTTAATAATAGTAGAATGATATAAATATAACCATAGAATCACAAAATGTGTCAGGTTGGCAGTGACCACAGTGGGTCATCTGGTCCAACCTCCCCACTCAGGCAGGGTTATCCTAGAGCACATGGCACAGGATTGTGTCCACACAGTTCTAGAACATCTTCAGTGAGGGGGACTCCACACCCTCTCTGGGCAGTCTGTTCCAGTGCTCGGCCACCCACATGGTAAAGAGGCTCTTCCTCATGTTCACTTGGAACTTCCTGTGCTTCAGTTTCTGCTCATTGCATCTTGTCCTATTGCTTGGCATCACCGAGACAGCCTCTTTCCACCCTCCTGACACCCTCCCTTCAGAAACTGATAGACGTTGATGAGGTCTCCTCTCAGTCTTTTTGTCTTGAGGCTGAATGGACCCAGTTCTCTCAGCCTTCCCTTGTAAGAGAGATGCTCCAGTCCCTTAATCATCTTTGCTGCCCTCCACTGGACCTGTTCCAGGAGCTCCATGTCTCTCTTGCCCTGAGGAGCTCAGAACAGGACACAGCACTCCAGATGTGCCTCGCCAGGGCTGAGTAGAGGGGCAGGATCACCTCCCATGACCTGCTGGCAATGCTCTTCCTAATGCAGCCCAGTATCCCACTGGCCTTCTTGCCCACTGCTGGCTCATGGACAGCTTGTTTTCTACCAGGACCCCCAGGTCTTTCTCCACAGAGCTGCTTTCCAAGAGCTCAGCCTCCAGCCTGTGCTAGCGCCTGGGGTTATTCCCTGCCAGGTGCAGGACCCTGCACTTCCCTTTGTTGAATTTCAGATGATTCTTCTCTGCCCATCTCTCCAGCCTGTTAAGGTCCTTCTGAAGGGCTGCACAGCCCTCTGGGATATTGGTCACTCCTCCCAGCTTTGTGTTGGCAGGGAACTCTGCCCCTTCCTCCAAGTCAGTGATTAATTAGTTAAACAACAGTAGGTCCAGTATTGAACCCTGGGGGACACCACCATTGACAGGGCTCCCACCGTACCCTGTGCTGTTGATTACGTCCTTCTGGGATCTGCCACTCAGCCAGGTCTCAATCCACCTCACTATCCACTCATGCAGTCCACACTTCCTGAGTTTGCCCACAAAGATGTTGTGAGAGACAGTGTCAACAGCCTTGCTGAAGTTGAGAACAACAATATTCACTGCTCTCCCCTCATCCATCCAAGTAGCTCTTTCATTGTAGAAGGCAATCAGATTGGTCAAGCATGATTCACGTTTAATGACTCCATGCTGACTACTTCTGATCACCTTCTTGTCATCCACGTGATTAAAGATGGCCTCCAGAATGAGCTGCTCCATCACTTGGTCCAGGGATTGAAGTCAGACTGATGGGCCAGTAGTTCCCTGGGTCCTCCTTCTTGTCGTTTTTGAAGACTGGGGCAACATTTGCTCACTTGCTTTCTTGCATTCCTCAGACACCTCTCTTGATCACCATGACCTTTCAAGGATGACCATAAGTGTCTTCATTATGGTTCTCTCAGCACTAATGGATGCATCTGCTCAAGGCCCATGGACTTGTGGATGACAAATTTGCCTAGGTGTCCTCTAACCCAATCCTCTTTGACCAAGGGGAAGTCTTCTAACGTTCCTTTACCCTTCTAGGTCAGAGATTCCCGAGGGCTGATCTTGTCAATGAAGACCAATGCAAAGAAGGTATTCAGTAATTGTGCCTTCCCTGCATCCTTTGTCAGCAGAGACACACACCCCCCCTCCATTGAGCAATGGGTCCAAATTATCTTTAGTTTTCCTTTTGTTATTGATGTATTTGAAGCAGCCCTTCTTGCTGTCCTTGACATCCTTGGGCTGATTTAATTCCAGATGGGCCTTGGCATTAGCTCATTTCTACTTTGAAAACCTTTCTATATTCACCCTAATGGCCCCACCATGTTTCCAACTCCTGTGTATTTCCTGCTCCTACTTGAGGAATGACAGAAGTTTTTATTCATCCATGCAGGTCTCTTGCCCCTCTGCCCAATTTCTTGCTTATTAGGATGCATTGTTCTTGAACCTGGAGGAAGTGATCCTTGAATATCAACTGTCTTGGACCCTTCTTCCCTGCACAATCTGTTTCCATGGGATTCTTTCAAGAAGATCCCTGAAGAGGCTAAAATTAGCTCTGCTGAAGTCTATGGTTGCAATCTTACTTGTTGCCCTGCTTCCTCCTCACTCTATAGTGAAGTCCACAATCTCATGGTCGCTACAGCTGAGGCTCTTCACAACTTTTATAATATTAAATTCTGTTTACTTGACTTGTAAATATATTTTATGGTATAGTGATACATTAATCTTTTTCCTTTAAAGCTAAACTAACAAACCAAAACCAAAAGTGTTTTGCAATATTGTAGCTCTTTCTGTATCAATCACAATATGCCTGCAGCACCACCTTTTAATTTGTCATGGCCAAACATCCAAACAGTTAAGCAGAACAGTTTGGTTTTGCCTCCTAAGTTGTCTTGTACCGGGTTTCCACAGTTGAAAGTACTTGGATACAGCAATTCCTGTCAAAAAATGCAAAATACTTCATCTGCAGATAACTTAGTTGATCTGCAAATTCTGAAGTCAATGTACTTCCAATACACAACTGTTATGTTGATAAGATAGATGCAACCTGAAACGTAAAAAATTATCTTAAACCTGGTGCTGACCACAAACAAAAGTTTTAGTTCAGACAGAATTTCTGGATTCCTGACCCTGAGCAGCCATGAAAGTTCCCATCCCTGAAATTGTTCAAGGTAATGTTGGACAGGGTTCTGAGCAACATCACCTAGTTGAAGATATTCCTGCTCATTACAGCAACGTTGGACCAGATGTTCTTTAAAAGTCCCTTCAAATCCAAACCATTCTAGGATTCTATGAAACTCACTAACACCTTCAGACTTTAAATATTTCACTATGTTCCTATCTTTTACCTATTTTAGACACTTAACTGAAACATGAATATTCAGGTTCGCTTTATAATCCACAGAAGAGAGACACTTCAGCAGATCTCAAAAAATGATTTTATAAAATTAATCTTCCCAAAGAAACATACCATTAAAAGTTCCCCTTAAAAAAGGCAATAGTTGTTTTTCTAAAGACTGTGATTTTGTAAGAAAAAAAAAAAAAAAAAAAAAACAAAAAAACAAGAAAGTATTATAGAAGTACCTGGTTTTGTCAAATAAGTAACATTTCTCTGTGGTAATATAACTCCTATTCAATAGTATACTTTTTTTTTCTAGTTGTAACCAATTTTCAATGATATTTAGGACTCAGGATGACTGCATTATTTCTATTTCTCTAGCATGAAAATGACCTCTGTAAAAACTCTAGCCAATTTTCAATCTTTAGACCATACCAAACTATCCTCTCATAATGTTTACTGTCTTCATGCTGCCTCTCACTTCACTGTAATCTGTATTTTTAGATGAGGAACTATATTTGAGTATAGATATTTTAATGACAGCAGATCAAATACAATCAGCCACATAAGTTTTCTTTTTATTTGTTCTCTGGTAAACTAGAATAATTGAGGTAGACAATCTTTCATGAAAATATTCCAATTAGGAGTTAAATGAGGACTGCTGAATTTTTGCACAGAGTTTTCTCATATGATTCATTTGATAAATTATTTTTTCTGTCTTTCATTTTCAGCACTTCCTTTAAACATATCTAAACCCCAAACAAAAAGAATCTTAGATTAAAAACAATCATTAGGAATGCACATTCTATAAATAATGGAGCCAATGAGGTGAAATGCATTATACAAAGAATTATTTTACAAAAATATGCATATTATCCTCTGATTTACCAGAAACCATACAAAGAGTAAAATAAAAAATCCCCTCTCATAACATTTCTGTGTTTTCTTCAAAGCTGAAAATTGAATTCATTTATGTGAAAAATTACAAAGGTACAACAAAGCAAGCAAGATGCCTCAAATTCTCCCAAATTAACTTTTTTCTCTATCAAGTATTAGTTTAAAACCCCAGACACAGGAAATGCCTGGGCTCTCACTTTATCAGAAAACTGAAGATGAATCAAATGACAAAGCTGGCAAAAAACTCAGACCTTGATAGTTCAATTCTAATCCAACAGAGTTTAAAAAGAAACAAAACCAAGTAAGTATTAACTGAGTAATTTATGCCTCTGTATACTAAGGATGTTCAGGTATCTTTTCCTTTGTATGCCAAAGATATTTTAATGCACATTCCAGAGCATAAGATCTAGTTTTAAGAAACTACCTGTCTATGTAAAATGGTACAGTTCAACAACTCATATGCATCCATTGCTTTGGAAATATACCCCTGATGATTCTCTCTAATGATTTCCAGTGCCCAAACGTTCTTCTGAATCTCCTCACACTTTCTGCCCTTAATATCACAAACCAATTTTCCAGATATACATCCTCTGCCAGTTAGCAAACAGTAGTCAGCAAATTCCAACATACTCTAGTAAATTAAAAATATTCTTTCAAAACCCTCAGATACGTGGCTAGTCTTGGACTTACACAACATTAAGTTCAGCATGGATTGGAGACATGGATCCTTCCCCCAAAATATGAGAGACACATGTACTAGAACTTTTGATTCTACAGTCAGGGCAAACCTATGAAACACCTTCAAAGACATGGACCAGAAACTAAAATTCGTACAGACTCATTAGAGGAGCTTAATTTTATGGAACATTGCAGTTTCTGCCCATTAAGGAACCCCTTTTTTGCCCTAGGCTTTTCCCCCACACAGATAACCACATTTTCCTAGCAGATGGCTTAAAATGAAATTAAACTTAGACTACTTGTTTTCAACTCCTATTTAACTTTCTTGCTGTTAACGGCCAGGATACTGTGCATTTCACTTCATTTAGACTTGATCCTGTGAAGCAGTTGACACCAGGTGCTTACATGTACAGAAAAGATTTTTAGAAAACATGCCAACAGTTGACAAGTCTGCTTTCTACAAACATTTTACAAATTTCCAAATGTCACTGGTACACAAACAGATTTTATAGTATAGCTATAGTCAACTGCACTGCATTCCTTTTTGGCAGATGATCTGTTCCATGTGCATGTGTGTGTTTGTGGAGTGTACTTGACCATCATGAATCTGATTTCTACAGCTGCAATTATTTGTCCTCCCAACTTACACTAAAATTCATCCATGCAATCTTATCTGAATTCACTGGAATTCACAGCTCATCACAAATATTTTATAAAAGTTTGTTTGTGGGGGAAAAGCTCCTAAAACAAGAAATGACACCAAACTGACAAATATTCTTTTCATCATTCAAGAAATGTGCACTACAAGGACATTTTTTGCTGCACAGAGGAATAATAGAACTAATGCAGACATACATGATAACCATTTTAGCAATTTCTTATGTTTTCTTCTTCCTTATTAAATGAAGAATTTCTACATCAGCAATAAACCAAGGAGTTTACACTTCCTTTGCTTTCCCTTTCTGATAATAATTCCAGCACCGGAAGAGAAATTGCTCTTCATGACACTGTAACTCTTGTTCTGACAAACAGAGAAGGCAAGCCCTGGCTCAAAGTCACAGCTCCCAAGTCTGCTTTACAAAGACATAGTTAGGTCTGAACTTAGCGTTCAAGAAAGGACAGCGTATGTTAGGCAAAAGAAGTGCACTGGTTTCACACATTCATCTTACTTTCTCACAGGTCTTCTCAATTACCTCAGTTCTATACAATCTTATTCCTTAGGTACAGATCAGAGAGAGAAAAGAGTTCTTTTAAAAAGCAGCAATGTTAATGAGATGGACTCTTAGCAGCTATTGCCACCTGCTCTTATGTGGTTTGCACATAAAAAATGCAGGAATATATTTTAGGATCAGAAAGCTCTGCTGTATATCTAATTCCTGTTCCTACCTTGGTCTAGATTGTTCTTAAAAGTGTATTTTCTATTAGTGTATCCAAAAGGCTTTTAACTAAACCAAGATATTAAGCTGCTTTCTTTAATTCATATATCCTGAAAATTGATTTGTTTCAGTTTCAGGAAGCTGTTTTGAAGTCTCCTTAATTTTTATAATATAAAATGTAAACATAATGTGTTATGTGTTTCTCTCATTATACATTGTACAATTAAGGCTTAAGCAAAATCATGAGACCTTAATATTTAACCAAGAGTCATGCTTTCATTTCATCCTCTGCAGTAGTTCTTTTAAAATAAATATACTTGATATATGAACATATATGAGTAGCAACAGGCTCTAGGTAAAGATATTCATATAAATCTTTGGTTAGTGATAGCCAAAAGTTTCATTTAAAGGATAATCTTGCTTAGAAGTATTTTGTGTTTAAATTATTGTTACAAATAATACAAAAATAGCTAGTCATACACAGCAAATTACAACAAAACAAATTTCTTATCTTTGATTTGAAACTATTTTAAAGTATATTTAGTAACAGTTAATAACTTAAGTTTACTATTCAAAATTATTAATGTTGTGTAAAACATATTTACAGTGATAAAGTTTCAGAATAACTTAACTATCCATCATCTGGGATAGGTACCATGTCATGCAAGGCAAAGGGTGCTGTTTGCAGAAGAGGAATACCCATATAAAAACACTCTAAGAGATAGAAGTTTAAATCATACTGTTTCACCTGTCAGAGAGCTTTCGAAATATCATTTTCTGAAGGATAATAGATGTGTCATCAGCACAACCATTACTTCTTGCGCTGTTTCAAGTTTTCATGCAATTTATTTCAAAAACTCCCCTGCTTTTGAACAAAAAAAAACAAAAAACAAAAAACAAACCAATCCTCTGAAATTAAGCATTTCTCATGCATCCATTAAACCTGACATGATGAAAGAAAAATTTTCTTGTTGGAAAAACCTAAACCCATTTAATGTATGTTTAATTTCATTTTGGCTACTGAACAAAGAATTAAATTATGTGAATAAATTACCTGCAAAGCTCAACATTGAGTCAAAATGTGAGCAAATGTAAAGCAATCCTCAACTGGGTGCAGTCAATCTGTGCCAACAGTTGAATATCATACTATAAAATACTATTGCATAAAAGAGATTTTGGGGGTGAGGATCATTTCAATTGAGCTGAATAAACCAGTAGTTTATTTTTTAAGAGCAGGAGATAGCTACTTGATAATATATAATCAAATGTGATAATTACTAATCAAAATGAACAAACAAGTAGTTTGCTGCTTGATGGCAAACAAAGCAGGTTTATATTCTGTTATTTCCTCTTTAGCATCTCACAAGCTTACAAGTGCTGTACGTATTTGGAAGAAAAGTAAGTCCTTTTCTAATTTTGACTAATAAACTAACAGATTAACAATTTAAATGTTTGTTGCACTTGCTACCTTTTGAAAGTAATTCCATAAGAACAAGAACTGAAAAAGTAGAAAGACATTTTTGGTTGATTCCAAACAAATTTTATGAGTCTTTGAAGTACTGAATCCGTAACTTATGCATAGCAAGAAGTCAAGAAAATATTGCTGGACCTCATGATTTTGAAAACAACTTTTTATTTGCAAACTTGATTTAACATTGTGCTTCAAACAGTTGCCTGAAAAGATGGCAAAGATGCTTCAGAGAAAAGATGTTTTCTCCATTCATCTCGATGGAGCTGATCACTTTAACAATCAGTTAGAGTCAGTTTTAATAAGTTACTGGAGAAATATGATATGAAAGTCTCAAGCCTATCTTCACACTTCACTGATGTTAAGAATAAGAACCTTGCAGAATGCACAGAAGCTCGTTTGCACTTAAAATATTGCATTATCTGCAACTTCAAATGTTGAGAGTTGTAAAGGCAGCTTTACTTGAGTAGAATAAATTTTGTGTAGCAAAATCCTGAGGGAACATAACTTAGTGCAGCTCTATTTCAGCAACTGCTTCAGAGAGCAGATTAACTATCTTCAGAAACTTGCCTAGTCTGGCTTACAAAAAAACACAACATCCACTCAGAATCTGAAATACTGTCTAAATATCTGTATTTTTCTGATGTCATAAGGGTGTTGGTTGTTATTGAAACGTCAGCCCTTACAGTGTGATTTTCTCTTAACTGTTTTTAGCTACTCAGACCCCCTAAAACATTGAATTCAATCACCAAAAAATAAAACATAAGCATCATTATAGCTTATAACTTGCTGTCAATCCAGGCCAATGCATGTATTTTAGTTTTTTTCATTTGAGCACATAAGTCTTCTTTATTAGTTCAATATGTCAAATAAAAAAAGTTTATTTTTCTCTTTGGAATAATGATAGGTTTATACATTTGACCATTAAGTAAAAATAAGATTAAGTCAATAAGAAGCTTCAAAAGCATATAGAAGACTCTCAATTTAGTAAACCAAGGTATGCGCAGTGGGGTTTTTTTTTGTGAATAGGATTGTGAAGGAGTAGTTGAGGAATATTCAGAATATGGTCCTCCACAGAACAGAAGTAGGAAGGACTAGCAGGTGCTTTACTTTTCATGTTTCTATGCTCCTCCCTTGTTATTTGGATTTCAATGTTAAATCAGTACATTTACAAAACTGTTTAAAATAATCAGGCATTGAAAGAAAACATAGGGGAAAAGCTCTGAAAAGTTTGTGGAAGTTTACTTTCTTCCAGCAAACCTGTTGGTTTCCTGCCAAACAATTAAAAGTCACTGCTCATTTGTAAGAAAACTTTTCAGAGTAGAGAGGACATGATCATCCTCTAGGCTCTTTGCTAGTCAAAGGAAAACTCAGAAATATGCAGCTTCATAGCTCACTGATCCTAACTCTGAGGTTATCATCTCTGAAACACGATCAACAGAAAGAGTAACACATCACAATCTGGATAAATAAATATGATCATATATCCTGGGCTTTCTTGAGGAGTGCATATTTCTCTTAAAAAAGGAGGGAGTTTATCTCTGTGGACATCTGTGTTGGCAGCCAGAAGAAAAGTCAAGACATTCTGATATATTTTAAGTAAAACAGAAGAGCAGTACTGAAAGGAAATATTCAGTTGTCTTAGGGAGGTCTGCAGCCTCAGAGCCCTAAGAAACTGGTTCATGCCATTCCTGATTGTGCTTTCACTCTGTTCAAGTTTTATTAGAAAACTGCTTTGAGACAGCTTTCTTAGAATTCACACTGGTACAAAGACTCACAATTTGTGAGAAAGACTCACAAATGCTATCTAATATATAATTTGTCTTTCATTAAAATAAAAATTAATTAGATATAAAGACCAAATTCACCAATCATTTTGGAGAAGGCAGATTGTTTGAAAAGAGCTTTACATCATTAGTAATGCTGACAAGTCCTACTGTTTTAACTTATTTTGTTATGCTTGGTTTATCTTTAAAGCACTACTCCAAGAATGAATCTTTTTTACAAAATCTTAATTTTCATGCCTTTCTCAGGAACCAGATTTTACTGCTGCACATATAAAAAGGCGAAAGAAAACAAAAAACACCAAACCCCCAGAAAGAATCCCCCCTACAAAACCAAACAGCCAAACAACCAAAACAACCACAAAACTTCTACTATCCAAATGCTTAGAGATTCAGAAAATAAGGGAATGGAGGTTTTTAGGATCTGATTCAGGGTTTTAAATGCTTTAAATTGTGAGAATGTTCAACTGCACTAATTCAGTTGAGCACAGACTGTAACGTTCTGCATACTCAAATAACATCTAAAGAATAAAATGCTATCTTTTGCCAGGAAGGAGTTCTTGAAGCAGTTTAATACATGTTCTGACATGTTTAATTACTGAAATATTTTGCCACTGTATCTCTAGAATCAACAGTGGCTTTTGCATAAATTATCACAAAGAACGTAGTTTATAGTAGCTTATTTTTCAGAAGTGACTAATTCCTATTACTCTAAGTAAGCTTCATTAAACTAATTGACTTAGCTGGAACCACTCAGTAGTTAAGGTTTGGAGAACTGCAAGAATTAGCTGTACTGCAAAAGTTGAGAATAACACAAGTATTTCTGCCTATAGTGAATAAACGTAGTGAGTTACTTGATTTATGAGGTATCAAACAAATAAATTAGCTAAAAGACTATAACTGGCACAGCTTTTATAATGACAGCTCATATAGGAAAAGAATATCAAGATTTATATTTTCTGAGCTTTCTGGAAAAAAACAGTAAGCATATTTGTGACAATTCCATTTTCTTATCTAAAACCACCAACAAAACAGATATATTTCTACCCAGAGCCATTACTTACAAAGAAGAAGGGTGGTCTTGTGCTTGTGGTCCAGTCATAAAACTCCTCCACACCTCTATTTCAGACTACTCATGCAAACTTAGGCAAGTGACTTCATTATACAGAGCCTCAGTTTTCTCAAATCCTCTCCATGTGAAAATTGGAATTTGCCTCTGCAAGAATTTTGCTGGGTTTGTGTTGTTAAACATTACAGAGCAACATCAATATAACACAGCTCAATACATGTACTCTAAATACACAATTGGGTTTTCAAAGGGCTAAGAAACTAGTAGTTAAAATATAATAAATAATAAATTATCATAAATAATAAAATAAATATACAGTCGTTAAGGCCTGTCTACTCAAGTTTTGTCTCACTTATTTCTGAGTAAACAGATGTAACAGTATTTTATTAAATCATAACTTCATTATGAGGATAAATTTACTAACGTTACGCAACACACTCCAGTATGAAGTAGGAAAGAAATCAGAGAAATGTCAGCCCCTTCACTTATAAGCCAGTTTCTCCAAATAGATTCTCTTTCAAGGTTTAATTTTAATTACCATTAAACCAGGCTTCAGATTTGCCATCAAAAGTCACAAATTTGACATCATCGTTTGCTCATGTAGCCGTAAACACAAAATGGATATCACAGTTATGGGATGAGACAAACCTTGACACTGCTCAAAGTGGTCTGCCTTGCATGAGGATAAATAGGAGATATCAACCAAAATTCAGAAAAGCCCATCTCTGATTCTTCATCGGAGGAATATCTTTGACAATAATCAGTTTCTAAAGAAATGTCATCCCAACTTAGTGACAATGCCCCCTGCCATCTGCTGCTTTCATTTTGAAGGACTTGTGAGTGCCATCAGTAGGAAATCACCTTTCTTTGTTTGCCAAAACTGCTTTATATCCTCTGTATGTCTCTTTATGTCTCCTTTTAATTGTATGACTAATTTATGATCTATCTCCTTCAGAGGTAGCTCCAGCCTCATTAAAACTGACTCCCGTTGCCATGACTGAGTGTAGCTTCAATGGGAAAGCAATATCTGAGTGCACTGGTTGACCTGAAGCTTACTCTTTAACTCCAGCCCAATCAGCTGTCAGAATTGTATCAAAAATGAGACACATTGTAAAAAGGGAAAGCTTTATCCACACTACTTAATTAGATATGTTTTAACAAAGACATGACCTACTGCCTCTCTTCCCACCTGCAAGCACTATAATTAAAGTTTCTCTAACAGAACAGCAAGTTATTTTTATTCTCTTGCCATTTTTAAAAATTGAATACAATCCTGCGGGAACTTGAAAAGTGAAAAAGGAAAATATGTCAATCCTAGTACTATGATATATCTGGTTTTTTTGTGGATGCACTATTAAACACAACAACAAAGGTAGCAGGTATTCTAGAAGATCTTGTTGGCACCTTGGTCTTTTCCTCTAGTCAGCAGGAACATTTGTTGTGTAGAAGCATTGAAAATCAACACACATTTGTTTATTTAGCCACATATGGGTACCCAAGGTCCTTAGCATCAAAACCACCTGAACTTTCACAAGCTGTAAACACCTAATACCTCTTACTTACATCAATGCATGTGTAAAAAAAATATAAAATCATACACATGATTCAGTGATGGTTTTAGGTATTAATCTGTGTGTATGAATCTGTTTGAACTGACTAAACAACTAACATGAAAAAAACCCCAAACCTCTAAATAAACATGAACTCTATTTAAATGAAGGCAACTCCAACTACCTCATTTTGTAGTGTTTCTATTCCAGGAAATACTACCAATGAATAACATTAAGAAAATGTAAAATGTTGCAAAACTCGTGTTCCAACTTTGAAAACGATAAAAGAAATAAATTCTCAAAATTGATTTAGTGTACCAAATTCAACACAGGCTTGATAAATCCTTAAAATGCTACGTTGGGAGAATAATCCATTCACAAACAGAGACAAAGCAAAATGAATGAGTAACCTTATCCTAAAACTGAGAATCTTTGCTGTTGTTGATAGTTGATATGCAGGGGACATGAATTATGTATATGAGAGTTCACAAGCATAAGTTAGTGAAATCCAAATGAGTGTATATATAGTGATTACATTTTGTGTTTCCTTTTCAACAGCTTTCTGAGAGAGTAAAACAAAAACCAATGTCTCTAGTAGAGGAGGCTAATAAGTTTAATTCCAGACAGGCCTTAGTTTTATTCTTAGTGTTATTTGAGAAGACTAAAAGTCAATGGGTTTCAAAGAAAGAGTTTGAACTTCATATCCATTTACTGACACACTACCTGAAAGACAATGATGAGATCAAGACAACAAAAAAAGACATGTTATGAAAAGCCATGGGCAGGTTGATACTCTCAGCACGTTCAAGGAAAAACATCCATAAGTCAGTGAGTGAAGGTGTTTCAAATGAAGTGCTGTAAGACAGTGTGCCTTAGAAGACTGCCTCGAAAGCCTCAGCACAAAGCCAGCATTCAGAGCAGCAATGTGCCACTTTAAGTAAAACAGTTCCTGGTAACTGAAATACTTAATGGATAGTAAGCTTAAAATCTCACATGCAGAAGAAATATTGAGACTTTCATCACATTTCTGAGCATAAAACCTAATCTCAGTTTAAACAGATTAAAAAAAAAGTATTTCCTATGGTTAAATAATTGCAACTGAAACTACCAATCTGTAAAGATCAGTGGAAAATGGAATACTGCAGGTCAGAAAGTGACCTCAAGTCAGAATAAGCAGGCTTAATGAAAAAAGTAATTATGAAACCTTAAGGTGTAGACTGGAAATTGTCTGTGAGACAAAGGAAATTGTATTTTTAGTCTACTCTGCCCTGGAAAAGGTTTCAACTGAAAATTACCTCCATAATGGTAAGTCACACTTCTAGACAGTCAACATTGATCTAGAATCTGTACTCTGTGACAGAAAATGAAACAAATAGCTGTTATTCAGTTTAGAGAAGACACAACTGAGGGATGTAAAAGACCACTGCAAAGAGATTAAACTATTCTCCATTAAGCATTCTGAGCACCTCAACAAGAAATATTATCTAATTACCACAAAGACAACACATTGTATGGTAATTTTTACAAGCAAGCCCTAGAACACGTACCACACTCCAGATCACCAATGTTCTAAAATTCAATTAGATTTCAGGAATGTTTCAGGAAGTGTACACTTCAGGTTTTGTCTTCTAGAGGAGGATGATAGAGAGATGTCCAGAGATAGACTGGAGGATCTTCTGGTATCCTTCTGTACGTTTTTGTACATCAGAGAGCATTTTCTGATGTTTAAAATCTTATTTAAATGCCATTTTTTTGACTGCATATCATTTTCAGAAGTCTCAAACAGAAAGTGAAATTTGGAACTATCATGAGTGCATATTTTTTCCTCTCTCTCCTTCTCTGTTACCCTACTCTTATAAAAGGTCCCTCATTTTTGATGAAATTGTACTATTTCTTCTGAAAAGTATACATTTCTTTTAACAATCTACTCCCTTGGGAAAAAAAAATAGGGCTTTTAAGTAAGGTTTTCACTTCTTCAATCTCTGAAAAATGTGTAAGAAATTCAGGATTTCTTATTTCATTTAAGCTTTATTTCATCTTTAGATTTACTTAGTCCGATTATAACAACAAATGGACAGAAATATTAAATTGAGAGCTTGTGTACGAGATCTGTACAAGGTGTGGCTGCCTTTATCCTTCCCTGCTAACCTTGCTGTTCTCCATTTCTCAGGAAAGAGAAGCACTAGCATTAGTGCACTATTGCTATTGATTTATATTCAGTAATTTCCCTGCTAAGCATTTGACAACACTACAAGAGGAAAGAAACATAGTTTCTTCTACAAGTAATGAAAACAGTGATACATCCCTAGTAATGAACACCAGTAACACTACCTTTCAAAAGTAATCAGGGGAAACCTATCCAAAGTGCTGAACTATCCCTGCAAAAGTTTGTGCCCCATGAAACAGCTGGATGCTCACATGCCTCTATCTCAGAATAATGCTTTACAATGGACAAAATATAACACAGAGCAAAACCAGCACCATTTCCAAGGGTTCTCTCACTCCGAGAGCAATACACACTGGCCCCTATACAGCAAAATACACAATAGGAAAGTTCACAGTCAATCCCTCAAGGGATAAAACAATTTACTATGTTAAACAAAGATACTAGTTCAGACTCCAAGTGATTCAATCAGTTTTAGAACAGGGAGGTAAAGAGTTATGTGAATTCATATTTGTATATTAGTTTATTTTAGGGAAGTCCAGATCTCCAAACATATCCAGAAGACAATAATCATATCGGCTTGTAAAAATCGAAATCAAATCCAAATACAAAATCAACCTTAGGTAAAGCTAGCAATTGCTGTGTTACACAGCTAGTATAGCCATTTTTCTTGATAAAATGTTTGGTGTTGTCAGTATCACAGGTCAAAATAGGCATTCTTTTACTGAGCTGCCTCCTGCACTTCCTCCTACAACTGGTCCCTTACAAAGCAAGAAATAGCAATCTTCCCAAATAACTGCAGTTAGAATGCTCACCAAATGAAAATGTCAAATTTTTTCCTTGCAGTTATCCATCTTTTCACTCAACATCTTTCTTGAACATTAGGTGGTCAGCTACAGGTCCCTGAAATATTTCAGTTGCTGTTTGAGTAGCAACTTGTGGAAACTCACATTTTGGTGCTTGGTCTAGCCTCCTAGCTATGATTTGTTGTGAGGGGCCATCCTTCATCATCAAGGTTTCCTTTAGTGCGGTGAGTTAGGATGCATGAGTGAAATAACTACAAACCAGTAATTCCTTAAAACAACCTTGAGAATTCACACCTATGTACCATGATAGGAAGACATTGGCGTCAAGGTGGTCTCATCTTCTTTACCTATTTATAAACTCCAAATTACTGTAGTGGGGTGACCCTGACTGCATGACAGGTGCCCAGCAGGCTGTTCTATCACTCCCCCCTCCTCATGGACAGGACACAGTAAATATAACAAAAGACTCAAGAGTCAAGCGAAGGACAGGGGGAGATCACTCACAATTACCATCACAGGCAAGACAGACACAACTCTGAGAATTAATTCAATGTATTGCCAATTAAGTCAATGCAGGATAATGAGAAATAAAAACTAGATCTTCAAACACCTTCCTCTCACTCCCTCTTTGTTCCTGGGCTCAGTCTCACTCCCACAATTTTCTCTACATCCTCCCATGAAATGGCACAGAGGGACAGAGAATGAGGATTAGTGTCAGTTCATCATGTCTCCCCTGATCCTTTCTCCTCATCGGGAGGACTCCTCACACTCTTCCTCTGCTTCAGCATGGGGTACCACCTACAGGAGGTGTTCCTGTGGAGTCAAGTTCTGTAGGAGCTGCTCTGGTGTGAGTCTCCCACAAATCCACAGGTTCTGCCAGGAGACTGCACAAGTGTGGGCTTCCCATGGGGTCACAGCCTCCTTTGGACATCCACCTACCCCAGCATGGAATCCTCCATGGGCTGAAAGTAGATATTTGCCCCACCATGGACCATCATGGGCTGCAGGGGCACAGCTGCCTCACCACGGGCTGCACCACAGACTGCAGGGGAATCTCTGCTCTGGCACCTGGAGCACCTCCTGTCCCTCCCTCTGCACCGACCTTGGTGCCTGCAGGGCTGTTCCTCTCACATATTCTCTCTCTAGCTGCTCTTTTGCAACAAGGATTTCTTCCCCTATTTTTTAATAAGATATTACAGGGGTACTACCACTATTGCTGATGGGCTCAGCTTTGGTCAGTGGCTATAAAGGACATGTGGGAATGTTCCAGCAGTTTCTTACAGAAGCTACCCCTGTAATCTCCAGGGGTAATCTCAAAAACCTTGCCACTGAAACCCAATACAACAATTCTCATATTTAATTTCTATCAGATTAGCTACTGAGACCATGAAAGAGATAGCATTTATTTTCCCTAGTGTACACTCCATTGTTTAGCACTTTCACTGAAAGACAGAAGAATAGCAAATAGTTCAACTTGCGAGACCTTCAGGCAAAGCACGAGCTCTCTTTGTACTATGATTAGTTCTCATAATAGGCCATAGGCCTGGTACTGTATCATTGCTAACAGTGTTGAGCAACCTTTAAACATAACTACAAAGCAAACAGTTTCAGCTGGAGGGCACAAAAGGTACTCTGTTGGTAACATTCTCTTATGACTATTTGTATTTTCTAAATAGATTCATGTGCTATTTGAAGTAATGGGTTGCTTTCATTTAAGGGATACATTCAATAGGAAACAATCAGCTTCTATCACGGAAAATGATATCTTCTATCCATGAAAGTGTCTAACCATAGAGTATTTTCATTATAATTAGAAAACCCTCCTTCCTTAATACTCGTATCACCACAGAGAAACATTAAAACAAGAGTGACAAATGTAGCAGGTCAGGCCATGTTTTTCAGCATCCACACCAAACACAGTCACTCCTAACTGAAAGCCAGCTGTGGAAAAGAGGGCCTCCTTAGCCACCATGAAAATGTCCCGTGTCTCTGTCAGGTACAGTCAGGTTCTTGCTGATGGGCTGTCCTCTCGAGGTATTCTCAGGAGAGTAAAAGTTGCTTTTCTTTCACTGTATTTGAATGATGACACAATAACACCCACTTTTAGCACATAGCAGGAAGCAGCTACTTTTATCCACTATTATGCACTGTTTTGTCTTTGAAACTAAATACACTTGCAAATAGACAAGTTTCATAGAACAAGTTAAGAACATTGTACTACATTTCCATGCATTGTTTTTTTTAACCATGCATATTTTACCCAGGTCTTTCATTTTTAACTTTGAATAGTATTATTTACTAATTTTTGGTGGATAACATATATGTATATCATGGCATCATAACTGATAACATCTTAATACATTTCAAAACATTAGTTACAAAACTTCCTGCTGTCATACTTCTTAAGAAGAAAACTTTATAAGTATAGGAATAAAACCAAAGATTTCTTTTTCATCTCTAACATGCATTGCACAGAGCACATAACACCCCTTTGAAAGAGACAGTGAAAACTACCAGCATTTCTTGACAATTTTCATTTTTGATAAATACAAGAAAGACGAGATACTACAGCGGACAGAGGAGTCAAAATTCTACTGCTAAGGATAGCACACACTGTGATGAAAGGGAGAGCAGATTATTACAAAGACACAAAAAAGAAATATCTAAAAAGGTATTACCAACATTATTAGAAAAGTTTATTAGATTAGATTTTGTTATAGACAAAAAGACCTGTATTGTAATCAAAAATAGCAATCTCAGCATCATTAAAAATATATATATGGCGATTGAACATTTACTGAACATAAGTATCTTTTCAAAAAGGAAAGTGACAATTAGGAAATATAGCAATCTATAATCTATTTTAGTATATCATAAGGGGGTTGAAGATAACTACTCTTAACTAGAGGATTCTCAACAGTTTAAAAACAGGTCCATGGCATCTATGCTGTAACATTTTCTATATCTCAGACAGAAAGGACCTTTCAGTGCAAATTATCTTTTTCAAATACTCAAGGAGACCAAAAATAAAAATTTTCTGGTGATGTACTCATCAAAATTTCTGTATACTTGCTTAAAATTCATAGCTTAAAACCTGTTATCTCTCTAAAATCTCTTCTTCCTCCAAGAAGTAGAACAACATCAGTTTCTCCACAAACCTCTCCCATATCTAAATTCTGAGGCAGGATATGTCCTATCTGGGCTTCTGAGCACAGTTTGGCAATTGAGAATATCAAGTATACGAAGTTATTATCTTCATAATGATATTAAATCCGTGCTGACTAGCCAGCTTTTAATTTTCTGTTGAATTGTATGTGACTCTACACAAACTCTACACAAATGATGTAAATGCATCATTTCTCACATGCTTGTGTAAGTGAAACAAGAAGTAGCCTCAGAAACTGTCACTGGTAGTGATATGAAACTTATGAAAATTTACATCCTTAAGCAGTAAGATATATGGAAAAACAGAGGAAGTAGAAAGCTCAGTGATTTGACCAAGGCCAGATATGATGTAGCAGTAAAGTGAGTTAGATTTATAGCACAGTCAAAAAAAAAAGCTTTGTTGTGTATTTAAGATGGATATTCAATATCTTTGTTTATCTTTTAACTAATCTTTAATTTATTGGGTAAAGTGGAGATAAGATTTTTTTACAAATTACTCTATTACTATATACCACATGCTATTATACTACCAAAAATCATCTAAAATTAGGCAATTAGACCAAGTAAAACCCTTACCTTAAATTTTCTCACCAACATCTTTCTCTCACAGTCCCATCTTCTACAATCATTTCAAATGTAAACAAAGTCCTAAAGTCAAGATGTACTTGAGTTGCTGTGTAGTTTTGCAGATTCAGTAAAGCTGAAGAGATCAGCAGGTATTTTGTCTCTACAGGATTTATGCAACTAAACTAACTCCAACCCTTAAGAGTTATTTCAAGCTCTAGCTGTTTCTGCTCTCTTCCAGAGCAGAATAATCTCAAATGGTTTTCCCAGGGTAAGTGAGGAGAAGTAGATTATTGAAGCCACTTAGAGACATTATCACCTTCACCCCAAACAGGGTAATTCAGCAGGATGATAGGCCTGTACTCCATTGCACCTCTAGTGTGTCCTTTGAGAAAGAAGCAGAGATTGCATTTTCTGTCAAATACACTTTATTGCAAGAGATAAGTGAGGAGAGGTGGTCGGCCATTTGGAGGCTTCTGAAAGCAGTATAACACATTTAGTCAAAGAAGGAAAACTTGCCCTTGCAATGACCCTAATGCTTACTCTAGTCCGTGCAATAATATTTGTGATGATTCATCTGCTAAATCATCAGGTAGAGCAACGAAAAGAACAGATTTTCATAATGTCACTCAGGTGATTGGTCTATCTTGTAATTCCTTTTGACACTAAACCAAACAGATTAAACAGCAGGAAAGGACACAACAGCCAAATTCCAAACACCTGCTGCCCATTTCAGCTGGATTGCTGAACCCCTCCAGAATCACATCTGCAATATATGCAATGTCCAAAGAATCATTGATTGAAATTTCTGGTTTACCTGATATGCTACTATGCGGTTGGGGCTTTTTTCCCTAAAGGAAAAATTAAACTTTTAGCAAAATAAAGAATCAGATACACACTCATGCAGGAATTTTAGGGTTAATATGCAAACAGATCTCAGATCCCTTTTCTCTACAAAATTATTTCTAGGGAAAGTCCTCCCTAGTTACTAGCAGTACAAGGCCTATGAGGTGCAGCTAAGCAGTGTCAGTTTAGCTTGAGAAATTTATGATATATATACCGTTTAACTCAAAAGGAAGCAGTAAGAAAACACTCGTATTATTGCTGTGTTTTCCACAGTGGTTAACCTGTGGCTAAAATAAGAATTTAACTCTCCATAAAGCTGTATTTATAAGCTTTTTAGAAAAATAATTTTCAGATAATAAACTAGAAGAGCTCCACTGGGAATGATAGTAATTAAATATAAAGAAGGCAAACCAATCACCAAGCTATGATACACCTGCACATGTACTGGAAAGAAAAAACAATTTAGATATAATTTTTAGAGTGTTCTTTTATATATATATATTTCAGGATCTATGATAGAAATCATTTTTTTAAAAACAATTCTATCAAACACATAAGATAGAGAAAATATCTTTATCAACAACAGATAGTCTATTTCTAGATATTCTTTGCACTATCTGCTAAGTTTAAAATGTAGCTTGCATCTCTAAGTCATATTCTATAATGCATTTGCCTCTTGAGAGGCTGGCCAGACTTCTCCTTGTACAGCATTTCCTATACTTCGGATTGAAATCTCATGACCTATATTTTACACCATTCCAATATGTACTGCATACTTTCAGTTTATACACAACGTATAATCTTCCTTGGTGGCTTAGATTTCCAGACTGAGCAATAGAACAGTACTGATTAGAGGAGACTGCAAAAAAGTGGAGATGATGTTCACTGAAAGAAATACCAGAATCATGGGTTTTTTATTGCTGGAACCTTTTAACTTTCCACTCCCTGCACACAACCCAAGGATTTCTGTTGAGCTTTGCTCACTAGAGTTTCTGTCACTCTTAGCATCACACAAGATTGCTACTGAAATGTCAGAGAAGCTGGTAGTAAAAACAGTAGTGACAGCACAGGGCAGTAAGATTTTCACTGCTTCAAACTCGTATTCTATGTCCTACAGTAAAAGCATGAAGAAAACCTGAGGTAAAGGGATAGTTAGTGTGCAATTAAACAGAGGAAATGAAATTTAGAGGCAAGAGGTATGCATTTCTCATAAAAAGCACAGGGTTTGAGTTTGAAATAAGGGATATTTCTTATAATTTTTGTTTAAAAGCCATAGAAAATAGGTTAAGGGAGAGGAAATACTTGCATTTTTTAGCATTTTTAATCCATCAAACTACCTGTTTGGAAAATTAACACTACCTTAGGATACACCTAGGGAAGGCATAATAGTGTTTTAGCTTGGTGACTCTAAACTGTTTGACTCTACATATGTGCTCCACTTCACCTTCTTAAGATCGTCCTTAGCAAATGATCTTTAAGGTCCCTTCCAACCCAAACCATGACATGATGTTCATGGGGCTTTTTTGGTGGTTTTTTTTGGTTTTTGGGGGTTTTTTGAGATGAATACAATGATATTTGAGTTCCATAATTCCATTCACAGAGCACTTCTACAGAATATGCTCACCAAGATGAAGAAAATGTCATCACCAAGTTTTGTCATTCCTAGTGGCTGATCTCACAGATCTTAAATGATATTGAAGGAAGAATGTGAATCTTCAAACTTGTTTCCAGAAGTTCAGAGTGCGGTAATGATGTCATGATGATTTTTTGCCTTTTTCTTATACCCTTTTTATACAGTTTTATGTATCCTTAGTGCTTTTAGCCCACATACTTATAATCCCTTAATTTTGATAACTACCATAGACCCAATATTCCATTAAGCCAGGAGACCAAACATCCTGGAAGCCTTGGCAGTTGGGGGTCAGAGAGCCCCAGACACCAAGGTCCTCTCCAGAACATATTCTGTAAACTAAGATAGGCCCATCCAGGGGAAAAGTTCCTCGGACAGGGGGTTCACTCGAGCCTCTCACCGAGGAATCTTTGATAGATAGGCTAATTTGCAAGGCCTATAATGGTATACACACTCACTGTGTGTGCATGCATTTCAGTGTGCTTTTCAGCGCATTCCACTTGAATGGAGTGTGCACCTTTAAGAACCCTTAAATAAATACCGAGGTAAACGCTTTCTTCCTTTTAACCGTGTTTGGCTCCGATTTTAAGACCAGGGAAAGGCAACAGTGAGGTTAGGGCATGTCTCTCCTTCGACATTTGAAGACATAGCAACAGATTAGTCTCCTCAAAACCCTACAAAAAATCGATTTACTTAAGCAATCTATGACAACTAAACTCCACAAAGAAAGAAAACCCTAGGGCAACAAGCCTCCAAGGACATGTGAATGTAACTATGCATTTGAGTGGCATTATGAAAACCAGTGGTCCTAACACTAAATATAAAAGTAAAGGATGAAGGGATATTTGCAGTGCAGAGAGTGAGAATTCATAAGGGTGTTCCTATAGTTTCTGTATGTGGGTGTATGTGGGGGAAGTGTGTTTTATTTAAATGCATACTGACAGTGAAAATGTAGCAAAAACATTTACATGTGCTTTTAGAAATGTTTTTGTAATTTCTAATTATTTTCAAGCAAAGCAAATGCTTAGGACTCTATTAAATCCCAAAGGAGTAATGTAAGCACTACCTCCTGGTTATCCCTCACATGAAAAGCCAATTATGTGCGAGAGTATTTACCCCTGTATGAGGTGGGTAGTAGAAACAATTTAACAGTTCACCAGTAATGTGGTTGGTTGCAAATATTTGCTTTCCCAGGCTGAAAAGCTAAAATTCAGATGTTCTAACAAAACAATTGGTGCCTAACATCAGGCTTAGTTTTAGAAATTAAGCTGTTCAGGTTTTCAGTCATTGTTGGTTTATTTTAGTGCTAGGTATACAATCTCCTTTTTCAGCCTTATGCGTATATGCAACAAACAGTCTCAAATTGGTAAATTTCAACTTGATTTAATTTACTGATAATTAACACTCACATTTGATCACCAAGTGAGGCATGGGGTAGAAAAAGAACGCAATCAAGCAAACACTTGGATGTCAGGGTCATGTACACAACAGTTTCTATCAAATGCTTTTTGCTTCTTCCTGCTTTACTCTCCCTTACTTTACTTCTTGCCCTTTTTCTCAGATGTTCTTTGCTTCTTCAGGTTTTCCTGCAGCTCTCTTTCTTAGCATCCTTGCTGCAGACACAGCCCTTCAATGCTGCTCCTGCCCAACGTGGTCCCACCTTCCAAGAACGTGTCTCCAGTCAGATGGTCCCATACCCTAAGCTTCCTCTTTCTTTCTTAAACATTTTTCTGCAGTGATGCCAGCACAATAGATAACACTGTGGTCACTTTTGTGTCACCAAAGCAACATTTACATGTTCTTGTTTACTTAAAGGAGCAGGAGAAATCCTGTGTTCTGTTGTCTCTCTGGTGCATTGCAACTGTTGCTACTACTATGAGAGACTGCTGAAATGACCAGTCCACATTTCTTGTGATGCTTTGCACTGAAGAACTGCAAAAAAAAAGGGATCTCAACATATTGTTGTGGGATTTACTGAAATAATTGCAAAATAGATTTCTACAAGTGAAGCCAGAGTGGTGACAGAAAGACACTTTTCAGAGCTATAGGGAACCCAAAGTCCATATGGCTTAGCAAGAAGATTGAGAGAATGGAATATGATCCCACTCTAGTTTTCACTCAGTAGGGTTATTGCCAGCTTCAAACAGAATCTAAGTCCAAATTTACAGGAAAAAAAAAAGAATTTTCAGACGTTCAAAACTATTCATTTGATGTAAATTGTCACTCTAAAAAGACACTGTGTATCTAGTCATTTCCAGATCAGGGAGGAACAAAATCAATAAAAATGCCTATTGAAAGCTGTATGTGCATTTTGTAATCAAAAATGTGCATATGTTACGACAAACCGGTGATGAGACTTGCAGGCTTTGTAGGTAGCAGTGTCTTTGGGGTTTTTTTGCATTAACCTCAGGATTCCAGCTAAACTGCGACCCATACTATATGTGCTATTAAAATCTTTTCACAACCAGCAGTTCTCAGGATTTTAAATTGGAATCAGGGAAGAGGGGACCTATTCAAAATTCACACACACATGTTTTCCTTTATGTTTGTCAAGAGATTTTGAAATGGCTTTTGCTAGCTGAAAGAACAGATAGAAATATACTTGACATTTCACTTATTTTTGAGTATTTTTAACCTTGGTGCAAATGTTTCATCTCTTATATTATCTTGTATACTGCGATGCAGTTCATGAAAAATTTATCTTCCGTGTGGCATCCAGTATTTGTAAATTATACCACCTGGAATCTATTTATTCAAACACACCTGGTGCTGTCTTCTCTTTTTAGACTGTGTTACAACTTAGCCTTGCCACTACCATGAATCATAATTTCTGGGCTGTAGAGAAGCCTGTTTACTTCTTTCCCAATAAGTTACATACATTTTGGAAAATGACTGAAAATTCATGAATTCCCAGTGCCATTCTATGGAGTTTCTCTACCAGTTTGAACAGGAATTCTGTTTTTATTCTTAAATTTTTATGTTTGTTTCATAAATGCCAACAATGGAGAAAAGGATTAGGCACTTCCAGTATCAGAAGCCAAACTTTTGTTACCCCTGAGCATATTTATTGCTTTGTTTTCTGTTTAGTTTCACTATTCTCCAAACAATTCCTCATCAGTGCATTCCCAGAAGAAACCACAAGCCCTGAAATAAGAGGGATTTTTTTCTACAATTACATGACAGAAGGTACTTAAAACCCTGTGCACCTTAATGCAAATCTCACTTTGGCAGTTCATAGAAATTCCCTCTGCTAGGGCCTGAACATCAAAAGAAATATTTTAAATTAGTTCATAGTAGATTCTTCACATGAATTAAATTATTGTTTGAAAGCCAAATACCATAAAAATTGCAAACCACATAGAGCTGACTATAATGTACATCATTAGAAGCAACATAAATCCATTTCATCTTTGCCCTTCATTTTACAATGGAAAACAATCTGTGATTCTTTTCCAATATTCTGGCATTTTAAAGATGATGCTATACAATATTTTAACAGCCCACTTTTGCCTAGCCAATTGCTTTTCCAGATCACTGGGTAAAGAAGCAATTTTATTGCAAAACTGTCAGATATTTAGTATAAATCAAGGGTCCAAGGAATAAAAATACCCTCACTGCTACTGTCCAAAAATAAACCTTTTACACACGATTTTTTAATCAATCTCTCTGTAATTTGCTTCTATTTGTTATACTGTCTCTCTGCTATTGGTTTGTCTTGAAAAGGAATTTAAAATCTTGACAATTCTGTCTTTTTTTTTTTTTTTTGTTCATGAAGAATTAAAAAAAAGTAATAGGTGTTTCTCAATCATCCACCTTGAAGCAAGTACAGGATTTTTTTGGCCTGGGATATTCCGTTAATGGTTGGGGTTCTTCCCTCCATATAAATAATGGGGTTCCAAAGCAATTTGTGGGAACATTTCAATGTTAGTTATTTGGGGCTAGCCTTCCCGAAACACCTCTGTCCTCATTTATCCTGTGTTTTTATATCTTTTAGTAAAAACAACACCAACAAAAAAAAAAATTAAAAACCACGACAAAAGTTCAGTAAAGAAATATTTAGTGGCAATCAAGATTCTAGCAGAAAACACACTACACCAATCTCCAGCACTCCCCTACAGTATCATCAAACTCCCTGTGTAAAGTCTCAGTACCAACCTACAGCATTTTAGCACCTGTTTTCTCAGTGTGTCTGAGTGCCACCCAATTCGAGCATGGTGAGTTACCAAAATTTAACACCCAGATTTCTGTGGTTACTGCTCCCATCAGACTTTACAAGTCTGACCATTCCTTCCTTATTTGGCCCTAGCAGGTCTGCTGAATCATCTTCCCTGGTCAGCTTCCTTATTGCCTGTATCAAGAGCTGCCCTTGATGCTCAGAAGAGACCTGGACTGTAAAGGTATCTTTGCAGAAGATGTTCAAGTGCCCACTAAAGATTAATACTTATGATGCTGACACTTTCTCTGGTGCTCCAGAAAGGAGCTTGATCTACTTTTTCTTCTTGACCAGGTTTTCTATAGCAGATACCCACCAAAATCCCACACTTGCTGATCTGGTCCTTGCTGTTAAGTTCCCAAATGGCTCCTCCTCTTTCCTGAGACACAGTTGCAGGTTGTTCATTAGACAAAGCACATCTCCTCTTCGTTACCATCCTGATCCTTTCAGCAGCATGCACACATCCAAAGCAGCCCATTAATTATATAAACTATCCTTCACCACTTTGTGATTCCAATGAGATCATAGCTCTGTGACTGCACATTGACTTCTCATTCCCCCCATGAGATTCCCATGCTGCAGGCATTCATGCACAGCATAAATGAAGCTTAATAAAGAAAAATGCAAACTCCTTGCATTTAGAATAGAACAACCTGTGCAATAGAACTCTCTGGAGAGAAAGAAGCATAACAGTAGTATGTCCTTGTGATAAAGACAACCTAAACCATACTGGGCTACATGCAGTAATAGAGCTTGTGGTCAGCAAGTTAACTCAAGGGATTATTGCCCTCCATTCTGTATCTTTGGGACTACATCTTCAATACTGTGCTTTAATTTTGAGATTTGAGTGTAAGAAAGATATTGCCATACCAGAATGGGTAACCATTCCTGTAAATTCAGCAAGAAGACTGGGGTACTGGAGAATCCAATGTGCCTGAAGATGCTAAGATAACTGGTTTTGTTCAATCTCTCAAAGAAAGAAATATGATGCGGGATCTTATTGCCACAATGAACTACTCAGTGAGAAGGTAAAGACAGATCCAGAATTATCCTGGAGGTACACAGTGCCAGGGTGAGAGGAAACAGACACAAGATGCTTAAAGGGAAGTTCTAATTAGATATAAGGAGAAAACCTTTTGCAGTGACAGTGATCAAATATTGAAACAGGTGCCCAGAGAAGCTGAGGAATTTACATCTTTGGAGATGTGCAGAATTTAACTGAACAAGCTTTGAGAACAGCTTCATCTAACTTAGCTGGTTCTGCTTCAAGTGTGCAGCCAGACAAAACAACCTCCAGAGCCTCCTTCCAACCTAAATTATTCTTGGATGATATCACTACTGAGGTCACTAAAACATGTCAGATAAAAAGACTATTTTTTCTCCTTTTTAGTTTTTGTGAAAAGTGTTGAATTTCCTTCCTACAAAAGAGTGAGACACCCAAATTTCCTGAAGTTCCTGTGCAAAGTCATGCAACGCTTCATTAATTCCTCATCTGCCTAAATATTAAAAGAAGTAACAAAATTAGGAGATGAAACCTAAAAAAAAAAATCAGACAAATATATTCCCTTGCTATTGAAATACCTATTGTGTATTTCTAAAAAAAAAGGTGACTGGATAATTCTCAGTGTAACATTTCTGCCTCAGGATTTCTGCTTCCTGTAAAGCTAAACACTGGTAATAATGATAATGAAAATGACAACATATAGTTTAATTTTTTTCCCCTTTTTTAAGAGAGTAAAATGGTTGAGACATTTACCTATTTGGCAAGCAGTCACAAAATATTATACATCCTGACAGACCTCAAAGCACTTCACAACTCTATAATAATAGACTAATTCCATTTACTACTGAAGTGCAGCCAACTATGAGACAGAACACAGCAGTGGTTTAACAGCACAGATGAACACTGTCAGCCCTTTAGATTAGTAGGTAGATGTAAATATCTTATCCATTTAAAAACCATAGGGTGCTTTGAGACAGACAGAGTAGAATTAGCCAAACTTCTAAAGAGTTCTTTTGGAGATGTATTACTTTTTTTTTGTATTTTCATTCTGTTTTTCTTTTTTGGTGGGTTTAGTTTTTCAGGGGTTTTGCTGGTTTTTCGGGTTTTTTTTTGGTTTTCTTATTTTTATGTAGAATCATTAGAAAGCCTTATTTTGGATAACTAAAAGCCTTATTCCAAATGAATACTGAATTTGACCTGAGTCTAGAAAAAATTAATTTCGTCTATGGAACTCACACTAAAGTCTCCTTTGATGGCCTGCAGTTAGATCCTGACTCACAATGAACTAAACTACTGAATTTGTTCTGATCCCAGCTCAGAAATACTTTACTTTTCCACAATGCTCCTTGAAGTCCCTCAGTAAAGCTTAATGACATATACTTTTGATATTTAAACATACAGGGCTCAATCTGTTGCTTAAATACAAACGTCTAAAGCTATTTGTCATGCTCCAGGATTATGTGAGACATTGTCAGGAGTCTGGCAGATATAACAGGATCTATGGGAGACTCATGCCCATCTGGAAAGGCAGCTGGAGGCTAGATTTAGGCAACTAAATCAAGTCTCCACTGCAAATTCAAAAAGCAGCAAGCTGGTGCTACATACACCACTCTTCCTACAGTTTCTGCCCATTTTATCTGGTGATAACAATTACCACAGAAGTGCCAAAATAAAAATTTCTTTTATTTTTAGAAACTGTGAGGACTTCCTACAAGTGTATGAGTTAAAAATTACAGATTTCACTGGCAAAAGGAAGTGTGTCTGGTTCTGGCTAGAAAGTCTGTCCTTAACAAATTAAATCACCAGAATCTGAGGTTGCCTTATCATTAGCAAGACAGAGTTCTATAATTAGTAGGAATAGTTTAATATTGTACCTACATTTGTCATGTAACAGAGGTCACAAGCTTTAGGTGGTGAGATAATCTGGCCAGTGTCACTGTTCAGAATTGAGTGCAATGAGACTGAAGACGTTTGACTGTAGTCATAAGGACAAATATTTCAATTTTTCAATTTTTTCATTCTGCAAAGACAGTTGAAGATTGATTGTAATAAATAGAAAAAATACAATTAATATTCTCTTATTATGGACAGTTTAAGTGGTTCAAGAGTTAAATGTTTCTCATCTGAAGAAAATAAGCACTGGAGAAGTATTAGCAGTCAATTGTTCAGCTGTATAGCCTGTGTCCTTAGGTTAAATATGGTGTGAAGAATGAAACAAAAAGTAGTTTATGTTTAATTTAGCTTGCTACAAATTTTTTTTTTTTTGCTTCCTTTTCAACATCTTAGGAGAGTTAATTTGTCTGAGTCATTCAGCATGCATTTCTCTCTGATTTTTTCCTTTCCATCTCACCATTTTTTCCCTAATTTCAGCAGGTATTTAATGAATCCTGACATTGAAAAGAAGGTCAGGAGACCTGCCTCCAGCCTTTGTGTAAATATGTAAAAGAAAATAATGTTACAGAAAGTCCAAATGACACAATAAAAACTTCTTGCCATGGACTCATTATACAGTGTATCATATAAACTCTATCTGTAAAAACTTCTTTTAGTATGTCAGACTTTATACATAGACTTTTTTTTAATGTGGGTATGAAATAATTTTATACTTTTTTAATGTGTTAAAATAAGTCTTATAATTTAAAATTAGATGAAGACATAGATTTTACAATAATCTATAGTAAATCATAGTCAACTTTGAAATGGATTCATGTACTGGATAAAAGATGAAAAAGGTGAAGTTGCCTTCATCCAAAAATAATTTTCAAATATGCACATAGCCACCAATCTTTAGACAATCAAACTACCTTAAAACTGTGCAGTTGTGGTTTGTTTTTAATTCATGGAAAAGTTATAAAACAACTGACTTTCCTTCCATAGGCCATGTTAAATGACTGTAGTTGTAAAAGAAGTTTTTTAAAAAGGCTATCCTTTTAAGAGTTATATAGGTGCTGAACTAAAATATTGCCCAATAAGGGATGAAGTTACCTTTGATGCAGTTCCACCTGAGAAAGCTACCTAAGATTTTTGGCTTGATTTTTACCTTACTCTTTGATGGACATACAAACAAAAAAACCCAAGGTATGTTTTCATTCATATACATGAGTGTTTTGGGTCATTTTATACAAGGTATTATCAACAAAAGATGATATCCATTCCCTATGCAAACTCTTATCAAGTACCTCAGCATCACAGTATCTCAGCTGTGCTATTTGAAAAGAACAATGATGTTAAGCTACTTTACTAACTTTAGCTATTACTTTAAGTGCAAAATGTTTTGAACTGATCACAAATGTAATGCAGCAGCTATGCATGTTACCTACCTTGTTGTTCAATACCTCCTTTTTTGTTCCTAGTAAAAACATGTACAACCAAGTTACCTGGGCTCCTTTTTGTAGAAGGCAACCCATCACAAACACATCACATTTTTAGGATGCAGCACAGCATCAACTCAAAAACTCAGAGCAGATTTTTTCCCTTTCAGACATGAATGTTGCATCATGCTCTTTAACACTGAGCAAAGAAATTTGGGGTAAATTTGATACGGTGCAGAGAATAAAACAACAGCTAAGCAAGTAAACCAAAACAACAACCTACCATCAAAGACAAATTTTCTGGTGTGGGTAAATCTTTAATTAGGAGACATTTCAGAGAGATCTCAGTGCTGGAGCTGGACACCAGCAGAGTGCACAATACAGAGTACTACAAAAATTTCCCAATAAACTGCAATTTTTTTCAGTAAAGATCTGCTATGGTAGGGCAGCAGGAGAGTTGATTCATCCATTCACTGGTACCCCTCAATGCAGTGTGCACTGTTCAGTGGGGCTACAAAACCTCTGTTTCCCTGAGAATTGCATCTGTGCTTTAGATTTTATCCTTCTGCACAAACACAGACATGCACAGAGTAAATCTTCCAATAATCTGTCCCAGTTCTAGAAGGATTAAATATTTTCTGATTAAAATGTAGTGTTACTTTTTTTAATTGCTTGTTGCAGCTAGTCTTCAGATAAACATAAAGTCACTGAAAATATTCTCCATTTAGAAACTTATTCTTCTTCTCCAGAAACAACGTAGGGACTATTAGATTATTTTCCCTACAAACTACTTATGCTGTGTTGTTTTTTCATTTTTGTAAAGGAATTTAATTTGCAAGGCCTTTCCCTCTGGCTACAGTATGAATGCAGAAAAGAAAGTGCTGCTTTGTGTATAAACTGCTTTCAATTTCTAAAGTACATTTCAGAATTAGATGAAAAAAACTGATCTTTTCACTTAAAAAAAAAAAAAAAGGCTAGCTAAAATATCTTTAAGCATAATTCTTTCTACACTGGGCTGTGACTGACTTTGTAACCATTAATTTTGATAACTTTGTGAGCATTCAAAGTAACTAAAAAATTACTTGAATGCAGCTGTCAGCCACTATGAGTGATTTTATAATACTGCGTTACCAGTGATATTTTGGTATCTTTGAATTTTCCTGTTTGAACTCAGATAATATGAGATGCAAATTCAACTACAATGCAAACCAGTACAACATATATAAATATTGTATACCAACAAGAGATGTGTTTTTAATTTGAATCAGTTTCAACATTTTGAATAGTTGAGCATAGTACAAATTTAGTAGGGTCAAGGATGTGCGTGCATGTCTGTGTGTGTGTTGTTTAAACCAAAAAAGTTCACAACAAAGTCAGATATGGTGAAAGGCCAAAAGCTAAACTTAGTTCAGCCCTCAAAAGACCAGTGTGAATTGTCAAGAGCAGTAAAGTAATATTAGAAGAATATAATCAATTCACCAAAGAGCTCTAGGCAGTCGATCAATTGTTTACCTCTTGGTTTCCTCATTTATATGGAACAAGTTAATGTAACCATCTGGTGATGGCAGTGCTGCTTTAATAGAAGAATCAGAAGGATGAAGAATGTCCATAAACTCTTCAGTGAATAGGCTGTGGAGACAGAGCTTCTCCAGGATTTTAATCAAGATTTCCATGGGTGAGGCTTGAGGTGCACAGACAGTTTCAAAAACTGCATAGCATTTGTATACTCTATACCTAATCTCCAATAAAGGAGATCATAATCTTCAGGATTGTCAATTGATACCCTTCACCAGCACAAAAGTCACCATAAAAAAAGGAAGGACAATTACAGAACTACTGAACATAATGAAAGAGAGAAAACTGGAAAGCACACCCATCTGTGGCTGTGACTAGAGGGAGTATCACTTGTTCATGTTGTGAGCATGAACACAGGCCACCTCCTTCCTCTGCACCAAGCAGCCTGTTCTGCATGCTCCAGTATTGTAAGATCCTGAACAGAGGATTTTCTTCTTTTTCAATCACAGAGAAACTACTATGGAAAGACCTTTGTTTGACATATGACATCTGTTTGGTTTATCTTTGTTTCTGCCTTCCCAAATTAGATAAAAACAGTAAAAAATTTCATTCTTGGGTACTGCTGAATCCAAATACTTTTTTTTTAGCAGATTTCAAATTAGCTGAAGTTTGCTAAACATGAGCAAGGCAGAACATGAAATCTTCTCCATATACGACCTGCTCTTACACTTCCAATATTCCAGCATTACAAGGGAAATACCAACAAGGATAGCCATAATACACACTGCTGACACTCAAAAATGTCCTTTTCCTCTTCAAAATTCCAACAATTCAATAGTTCTGAAAAGAGTTACTGATGAAGACTAAAATTAGCTATAAAAGTTCATCCCATCAAAGGCCTTTTCAAGTGTATTCTAAACTGAATTATAGCAGAATTTGAATGTCATGATTTGTAAAATAATTCAGCCCAGTGAACAATGGGTTCTCCGAGGATTTCGCCAGTTTTTCTTATTAACCTCTGCCAGTAGAAGTAAAGAAAAAAATTCTTGCATCATCTGAAAGTTTTTCCCTTTTATATACTTACTGCAGTGGTGACCATATGGTTACAATCCTGTCCTTTTAATCTCTTTTTACTCTCCAGTGTTTGTGTGTGTTATTGAAGAGCTGCCATACATCACACCAGAGGAAGGGTTGTGTTTCAGTTTTGGATAACGGATTTGCTGTAGCATAACAGTTTTTTACAGCGATTTACATTATCAGCAAAGCCCTTAAAGACTGACCCCTTATGAAATTCAATACTTTTACATGGTATCAACTTGTTCCATCCATATCTACTATTAATCTCTTCAGTTTAATAGTTTTACTTAATGTAACTTGAACATCAAGAATAAAAGAAAGCTATTAAAATGTGATTCTCACTGGCTGGTGCCTATATGGAATAGAGATCCAGAGTTCGACAAAGCTTCACCATATTCCTTTTTCAAACCATTCTCTGTTGGCCAAACCCACAGAGGTCTCTACATAAAGACGTTTTACATTTGCCTACAGCCTGACTACCAAGATCTTCTCCTGGAATCAAGAGACACATTTTGAAGCTGGTCCCAACTGCTCTGCTACTTTCAATGGCAGCACTCAGCAGAACAGCTGGTTTTACTCATGTTTTTAACCTTTTGCAGTTCTCCTAGGCACAACCCACTGACTGAAGGGAAAGAAATGAAAAAAAAATCTTTTCTCTCAGAAAAGTATATAGACATCCAAAGACAGAAGAGAAGATTTTGCATATTGAGATGTGGGGGGTTGGAGGAAGGGAGAAAAAGTGACAACAAAAGTATACCTGATAATTCAGAGGTCATTGGATCCAACTTCTTGCTGCCAAGCAAACAGTCATAATTATCAGAAGCTGTCAAGCACTGTGATAAGAATTCTCCCTTTCCCCAGAAAGTTAGCTCTTTTCTAGCTAGACTATAAAACTCCTTTATAAAATACTCCACCCAAATGTATTCATGGCTAATTTCTCCATTTACCTCTCTTCTAGCACTGGATTTTAATAGATTCTTCCTGCTCTGGCACTTACTTGTGTCTTCATGCATTTAGAGAAAATAAACACAGTCCCCTCCCACTTCTCATTTTTCTACGTTAATTGTGCCATCCTCTTCCAGATCTTCCTCATAAAGGAAGCCACTATTCCTCTGAGTATTGTAGATGCTATTGTTTACCGGAATTTGAAATCATCACCTGAATATGGAACAGATAAAAGACACCTTTACAGTACAAATTTACTATGGAATTTTTATTTTCTCTACCTCCATTGGAAATTCCTCCTTCACTGCCTAGAATATTTTAAGATTCAGTTTTCCTTGGGTGATCTTGTAATTATTGAGTCCCACTCAAGGAAGTGACACTTTTCAAAGCTGCTGCCCTATTACGCGTGATGATATTAACAATGGAAAAGGGAGCAACAAAGAGAAACAAAAAAGAAAGTAACAAGTCAGACTGTAAGAAAACAGTAGAATTTCAAAACATTTATACCCTTATAAACCATAAATAGCCATACTTAAGTATATAACTTTAATGCTGATTTCTGGAAAAGCATGTCTGGACTTTTCTGTATATCAAGCAATGTATTCATACTTCATATGGCAATATAATCTTTGCCTAGCTCTACAATAAGTGAATAATAATCTGATAAATGAAAAAGAAATATTGGGTAACAATTACCTGGCATAGCTAATATTCAGAAGATGACTCTTTCTAAGAATTTTTAAAATATCCCCCAATGAGGAGTCTTAAATTGCGTTGTAAAAATTCTATTGTACTATGGAGTAAAAGTTCTATTCAGTAAAGAGAGGAAAGTTGGTCAGCTGCTGTAACCTACAGCCAATATAGGTTGCAAGAGAAGAAGCACATGATTCAGGAATTAGGAAGAGAGATGTGAATCACTAGAGCGCTGCTCTTTAGATCTATTTTGGCTAAAGGAAGGTATTTTCTATGCATTTTTATCTGCTTTTGTGAAATGTCTTTTAGGGTAGCATGAACTTTCCTAATGGACAGATATTTGAGTAAGATGACCACCAAAGAGCATATCACAAATAACAAAGGTTCATTTTCTTGTCTGTGCAGACATGACAAAAAACAAAAGCCAGAAATACATTTATGTAAATTTTCCTCCAATTATAGAACCTCCACCACAGTTAAGCACCTCTGACATAAAGTGATTGGGAAAGCATGAAGCCATGCTTTGCATGTCTCCAGGGCTCCTCATAAAACAACTTTAAGTGCAAACAAACAAAGTAGCCCCTTGAAGAAAAAAGTGGGTAAAATCTCAGGCAAATAATGCAATGGTGATGGAAGCAGAGACCATTTATGATCTATCTCAGAAATTCCTTCCTAAAATTTATTAATTGTGTCAGGTTTTTTGATCCCTGTACTTCATGTGTTCATGGTTTTGTTAACAAAATGAAGTCAAGTGTTACACAGAACCATGTGAGTAGCACCAACAGAAGAAACTGAAAGCAGATTCAAACCCAACCTGACAAGCATTTAAATAAAACCTAAATCTGATCATGTAGAGGCATGTTATCATTCAAGTGCCCAACTGCGTATCTGTTCTTTGAACACCTGGCACGTATTACACCATGGACATGGGCAGTCACTCTCTAGTCTGCCTGGGAGACAGCAAGAAACAAGGTGCAGGAAGCAACTGGGAAGCTGCCAGACCTCTGCCATTGTAGCAGCAGTTTTCCTTTGAATCAACATAAGGTTTTTAATATGTTCCAGTTTTGCTTGGAAAAGGGAAGATGGCGTGAGTATTTCTCTGATCAAGTCTTTCAAGTGCAAGACAAAGTGGGATGGTTGAAGAAGGCTGCTAGTGACCTGAAAATGAAAGTAAGGGGAATATACTTCCTTGACCTGTAAATGGCATAAAAATAACTCTTTTATTGTTCTCTGGTTAAAACCAAAGGAACTGAACTGTCAGTAGCTCCATTTTTTCCATCTTATGCATGCACATGGTCTTACAACTGTAATATTTGTTTTCAGAGCCACAAAAAACTATGTGGAAACACAACAAAGATGTCAAAGAATATACAATTAATCATAATATTATATAACTTCTCATTTTCCCTAAACTTTTTCTCCTCCTTCAGTAAAAAAAAAGCATCAGCAAAACATGTATTTATTAAAACTGCAACTCATCATCAGATTATATATCACTGATATGTTTCTTTGCCTGATATTTGATAAATTAAGGAGTGCTGATTCCAGAAAGAAGACTTTTCCAAAAAATAATATTCAGGAGAATGATCTGGAACTACATTACCAGCTTTGACAGAGAGCAATATACTCCATGATATATTCCTGCTTGTTCAGAAGCAAACCCATGTCTCATTTAAATTCTGAAAATAAGATATACTGCTTTTCCTTTTGTAACTCATTTCCAGTTGCATAATCAAGTACCTTCACACCACTGAATAGTTTCAATATGGTCCAACAGGCACAGAGAAGTTTCTTTCCCTCAGAGAGCGACAAATCTACACTGGAGCATTTTGCAGGCACATTTCCAGACTGCTTGCTATCCAAAGCCTGGTTTGGATCTCTCAAGTGCTAACAGTATTTCCTTCCTGACCTTGAAACTACTAAGTCACTCCTGACTGAGAAGCACCCATGATAAATTTTGGGGGACAGAGGACCACCCTTCCCCAGCTGTACTAGGCCAGTGCTTCAGATCATCTGGAGAGTGAAACACCAATAGTTATAGCCTCATCATCTTCCTACTGCTGTTCTACAACTTTGCTTTGCCAGCTACTGACACAAAGCAAGATATTTCTCCCAGTTCTTCAAAGCTGTTTAATGAGTGATGAAAGTTGATAATAGAAATAATTGTTATGTATACTGCTCCAAAACTGACAGAAGAAACACCTACGAGTATTATAATCCTATATTCTTTTCGAGAAAATAAAGAGATATAGAAGAAGGTTGTTTGACTGTGCACAACTATCATCTTCCTTTCAGCATAATAATGGTTGTGTATCTCTATAATTAAAGATAATTATAGACCATAAAATTTGTACAGCGATTCACCAAAAACAAGATAATGCTCTGTGCTGCCAAGACATCCATCATTTAAGTTTCTCCCTCTCATATTTGGAATTTCCCCCCATTCTATTTCTGTTGCCTTCAACATTACAGTATATCTGTAGCTCCAAAAAAACTCCCTGATTTTGAAAGTGCCATATTAAATCTGAGTTGCTCCATTATTTTAACCTTAATAGAACAGTGAAATTAGACTTTTACAATTATACTTTAACCAAAGAAGCACATTTATCTCTAATGCCTAGAATGTGTTCAATGTACGAATGTACGTCCTGTAATAATAAATACTATAATCCTTACAGATATGCTCTTCACTAATGCCATTGCAGATACTCTCATTATTAACTCTACATGCCTAATCCCTTTCTGAATACCTGATTTCTGTAATTTCTATAATTACATAGATTACTCAGGCTATCAATGCACCAAATATAATGGTATTTCCTTCTTAATGCTATTCCTTCATTCATTTAAACATCCATTACTAACATGGCACATTTATTTCTTCTGATATGAGATTTTTGAGAGACATTTTGGATACGTTCCTTTGAGGAAAAAAAACCCAGACTTACTATCAAGATTTTCCATGAAGTGACAAGGACATGCAGAAATTGGCTTACTATTTAACAAAGAATAACTTGGAACCCTGAGTATCTCCTCTATGTTAAATACCTGTACCTGTACATACTCTACATCTTCAAAGAGATAAAATATAAAGCCCAAGGTACCAAAGGAAAGATTTCAGAAAGCAACAAAAGAGGCAAGCACACTTAAACTGTATTGCCACTCTATTTCCAATGTATTTTTGTTGAATGAAATTCAATGCAATTTGTCTTTTTTTTTATATATATAACTCTAAAATGTGGATTTAATGTATATTTGGTTGAAAAGTAAAAGCAGCATATCATGAAGTGAGACTAGAAGATCAGTAGTTATCCTATCTTCTGTTTGTATTAAGGGTTAAAATCCATGACCTACAATTGGTTTGCATGTAATCAAACAATAAACAACACTTCCACTGTATAACATAACCACAGATATGCAACTGTCTTCGCAGGTTTCAATTTGGAATCATATTTGTTTTTCTTTGGCAGGAAGCATTAGGAATTTCTCATTTTCTCTAGAGCTGTTTGGCCTAAATTCAAAGGATTTTTTGGATGCAATGTCATCATGAAAGTGTTTTGTTTATATTTAAATTTCCAGCCCCTCCATGGAGAATGCTACTGAACATTTCATTGCCTTTCATTCATTCCATTTTCACTGGAAAACTGCACTGTTTTTTTTCTCCATGACTGGAATAGAAAAAGGACACTTTTTAGTGATTTATCTGTTTTCTTTACAGATTTGTTAAACAACTTTTATCTAATGGGTCAATCAGCATTTTCTGTTCCTGGGTATTTTGTGGGTTCCTCCTCATCTACACATGACTGATTCCATAGGTCTTAAGGCACTGCATCCTCATTGAAATAATAACAGCAGAAAGAATTCTAATTCCAGCACAGGAATTATTTATTAACATCCCATGGCTACTTTGTTAGAACAAACTTGTTTCTCCTTTGTTTCTAATTTTTCACAACAGCACTTATTTGAAGGGATCAGAGATACCAGTGAAAGACATTGGCAAACTGCATGTGTAAGAATAAATACTTTTGGTGACATGGCTGCCCGTTTTGACTAGCAGAAAAAATCAGTGGATTAAGTTACTCAAAACACTTTTAATCGAATAAAATTCCAGTTACTTTCACTTTGTCTGAAGAAAGGAAGAGAAAATGCTAAGTTTTTGCTGAGATGGAGCAACCTGGTCGTTGTCATTGTTTTTTTTCAAGATGAAGGATGAAAAGGGTCACTCATTTCATACTGCTATCTCTTGAACTTCTCAAAAATAAAACAAATGTGGCTGCAGTCCAAGAAGCTCAAGCAGTCATCCAAGAAACTGACAGTATCTTTCGAGAATGAAAAATGACTGTCAGCATGAGAGACAGTTCTTAGTTTGCCTGTCATTATTTACTTCTAAGGTCTGACTAGTTTGGGGAGATGTCAAGGGAGCAGCTGTCAGACTGAAGGCAACAGAATTGGGAAAACAACCTAAACTTATATTTGAATCATGATTGATCATAACCTGTACTATGCAATCAGATAACTACAATCAGGACACAAAAAAAAAAGTAGTGGTTGTGCTCTCTCAGTTAAAATATTAGCAGTAGTACAAACTAATAGTTTAATTTACAGTTGCTTGGAAATATTCCACAGAAATGAAGTCTCACTGAAAAATAATGATTTGCTGAATTCTAGATCTCTTAAAGTATATAACAAACAATAAAAGCAACTTGTTTATATTCGTGAGTGGTTTGGTTTTTTGCACTTTTTGATGAAGAGGAACAAAGCTCGAGAATTACTTGAAACATACTTATCAAATTTTCATTCTTCTCTATAATTCTTCATCTCAAAGTAATCAGTAAGTATAACATTCATTTTTAAAGCTGAGGGAAGTAAGGGACTAGTATAACAAATATCACAAACCCACCAACAAAATCCACTGGTGAGCTGAAAAAGTGTTAAACTTTTCTAGCTCAAAGTCTAGGAGTGGACTATGNGTCTTACACTGTAACCTAGGACGGCCTTTTATTCAGATTGTTTGTGCCTGAGCTATCAATTAATGATGTATCACTTCCTTCAGAGTGGAGCTGAATTCAGTTTATCAACTTAGTTGATTTCTGCCATCTAAAGCGGATCAGTTTATTTTTTTTTTGTTTCTTGCTCCTGCTCAGGCCTCTGTTATCTGGGATTTTAAAAGTACGTCTAATTCAAATAGTGCATAGATCAAGAGTTTTGTATTCCTAAAATAAATCTGGCATATCAAAAATTTGTTTTGTGAACATACATAAAATACATGCAGGCTTTTAAAAAGAGAAGATCTTTAGAGCCATGATATAACTGTTGAATGATGTTTTGGTTTTCAGCACTATAATCTTGAAGCATTTATATTTGACAGCTTTTTGCACCACTGAAGAAATTTAAGTAAAGTAGAATTATTCATTTGCAAACATCATGATTTCTTTTTTCATTGCATTAGCAAAACATGAACATTTAAAAGATTAAATGAAAATGTCTTCTGAAATTACGTGTCAATATCTCAAAGCTTTGCAAAAAAAGCTAAACTAAGAAATAAAAAAAAAAATATATAAAAATGTACATCATGATTTACCTCTTCCTGAGTCTTACCACCTACCACTATTCTAATTGCTACTTTTCACTGCACTACGTCTCTCTCTCTCTCTTTAAAGGAGTATACACCCCTTTCTTGTTCTTGTTTCACAAGAATATATGCAGGCTACATTATGAGAATGTCAGACAACTTTTCCCCTTCATAAATGCTCAATGTAAAGGTGATGCAGCTTTATTGATACACTGCAAATGTTACTGAGTATGTGCAAAGGTAAAAGGTTGATTCTTCACAAAATTTGTTAACAGATTGCTGTTATATATCTAGTAAGTTGTGCTGGTTTTAGTAGGGGTAGAGTCAATTTTTTAGTTGCATGTTCAGATAGTATGGGGCTGGTTTAGATTCCTACAGCAAAATTATAGCTTGTTGTTACCAGAACCAGCTTGTTATTGCCAGAACTATTCTGAGCTTTCACGGTTCCACTGCAATAAGCCAGTAGCCACCAGTTTTTGGTTCCTTCTGAAGTTATTTTTGAAATCGCAAGGTGTAAGCATTGAACAGTTTATCCTATCAGTAGAAAAGCAGTATTATGGTTTTCACTTAGTTTCTACAGCAGATTTTGAAGGTTCTCTTACAATTAACCTGTGACAGATTAACACTTGCTTAGAAGTACCAAACAAGGAAAAGAGATATTTAATGTTCAGCCAGTTTATCAATGAAACAACCAACAAACAGCAGCTCTCAGTATTGTTCTAACCATTAAATACTGTCATCTCTATCAGATTAGTCTTGGTAGCATAATCAACATTAAAGCAAGTAATTCATCTGGCAAATGCATCAGGATAAATCACTTGGAATGTATCAGAAATGAAAAATGATCTCAGAATACCTAGCTGAATGTTCCCAGGGATTAAAATTTATTAGAAAACATCCTAAATCTTAGGTATTAATGCTGATGTTATACTTCCTGTGAGTTTCAGGCTCCAGTTTAAAAGGAATCATGCCTATCACTGTAAGCTTTCAGAAAGACAAAGCAATAACAAATGAGAAGTTACTTTTTTTTTTTTTTCCTTAAAACCTTAGAGTGCAAAGCATTGCACTTACACAGTTCACCAGGGGTACTGGCAAGAATCTTTCTCCCCAAAATCTGCCAGCCACTCAAAAAACCATACTATGCGGAAACTCTTCTCTTCTTTATTTATTTATTTTGCTTAATTTTACAATGAAACAACTCTGATTTGCCAATGGTATCTAGCTTTTACTTTTCTCGTGTTCAGGTTATGTTGCCTTAATCTCTGTGATCTTTCAGTTGTGCTTTGACTGACATTACTCCTTTTCATTTTACTCTCCCTGACCTAAAAAGTAGCATTATTGAAGTTTGCTAGAATGTCTGTATTCAGTAAAATCATTGCTCTTATTTGATCAGAAGCTACACACAAGGCAGCTCGGAAGAAAAGTTCTCAAGAGGGACAAATTGAATTTTATGGATTTTTCCCTACAGTAGCAAACAAGACTTACACCTGTCCTGTGAAAAAACAGACTCCCCTCCAATAGCCTCTGTCTGAGAAACAAAACTTCTCCTAAGGGTAGGGCTCTGGAGCTCACCAAGTCTTAGCAGAGAAGAAACTCTACTGTGAGCTCTTCCTTCAATTTTTCATTTCAAAAGTAGTATTATCCTTCTTGGTAAAAACAAAACACAAGGAAAAACTGTAAAGCATTTGTCATACACTATTTCTTCAGAGCCAGATAGCATGTTCTACAAAAAGTCTTTGTTACTAGTTCCTTTCTTGCTGTATTCTTCAAGCTTTCATTTGAAGTTTTATTTCTGCAATCTTCTGTACACATTGTTTCTGTGAGTCTTTTTTGGTGAAGGTCCTCTGCACACATTCAGATCCAAAAATTCAAGAGATGGGACAATTTAATCTATTAGTACATATAATGATCCTACTATTCCTGTAGGATTTCATCCATGAATTTGCCAATTTGTCAATATATTGACAGATAGCAATTGTTGACCTTAAATATATTTAATTGCTTCTACCATCCTGTTCATCAGGTTTCTTTGAACCTTTCTGTATGTGTGGCAGACTTCTCTGGGTTTGCAGCCTCTTAATTCAACTTTGACTTTCTACATACACTGCTTTTTTCTTTTTTTAATCTAGGAAAGAACGTCCATGTCTCAGTTCACTCAGTTACCTTGATGCAGTATATTTAAGCAGGTATGAAGATTTCCTTTAAAGAAGGAATATTATACATATGATTGATGGTGCATCTCTTGTCCTATGCTGTACACAAGCAAATGCTTGGAGCAGTTTTCTGCCAGCAGAAGTCAAAACGTTTGGGGGATGGAATCCCCAATACAAAATCAGGGTGTTCCATCTGCAGTCCTTCCTTGCCGTAAATCCCCAACTAACTCTAACAGAATTGCCAACTGTGAGCTGAACAATCATAGAATCATTTAGATTGGAAAAGTCCAGTGGCAACAAGCCCAACAAGCCACATTTACACTCAACAAATACTGATTCTGATTCTAAGGAAGCACCCATGTAGTCTTTGACACGTCCAAAAAGAACACGTGAATGCTTCTAAAGGTGTTTTTTGGGGGTTTATTCTAAGTAATCACTTTCTATGTTTTAGCAGCAAAAGAATGCACAGAACAAAACAGCTAAATATAAATCCTATAATGCCATCATGACAAGAAGCATAATGGCTTCTTTGGATAACATCAAGCATCTGATAGTTTAGCAAATAATTATCATCTGTGAAGCATTACACAAAACAGGAATAACTGCCAGTAAAGATATGGAGCTAACACTCTATAAAGCATGTCAATTTGCTCTGTAAAGCTTAAATATTTTTCAGGAATGTGTTGTTGGGTTCTGTTTTCTAAAGAGAGTAAATATAGCACAGATCTAAACATCAATTACTCCGTTCAAACAGAGCAAAAGGTTACAAAGGTTACTTTCCATTAGTGAAAACACAACACATACTATGAACGAAGGTGAAGACAAACAGATTTCATTCTGGATAATTATATCTCCATGTATATTGTATATATATGTATAATACATCTCCATCATCACTGTATCAACAGAATTTTATCTTTGAGTGGTCTACCACTACTTAGTGTCACTGGATAGACCTTTTCAGTCTATTTTATATGTCTGATGTGCCTTCTGGCTATATGTATCAGAGTGAGAGACTTTTATACTTTGTTGGCCATTCAGACAGCTTCTTATGAAAATGAAAGAGAATTGGAAAAGGGAATGTTCAGAATACCGTGAGAGAATTTTTATGAGATTGAGGAGGAGTTAATGACATTGATACTGAGTCAGTATGGTACCAAAGCTGCTTTGTATCGTTCTTTAAAGTAGCTTTAGGGCCTAGGAGGACAATAAAACTGGGAAAATAGAAGGCATAGAAAATAGAAGGAAGAATTACAAAAAATATAACTCTGTCTCACCTTGAATGACATCCTTCTATATCTGTGCTCCTTTTGCTGGTGATTCATAACACGCACTGAGGAGCAACAAATATACGTTTGCTCTGGCTTGGCAGAAAGGGAACAAAAAGTGCAGGAAGTCAGATCTTCCTGGTCATATTTCTGATCTCTTTTCCATGTCTCTGGCTAAATGCTTCCATGGAAGCTTGAAAAGTAGTTCAAAATGGACTAACACAGTGAAAGGGAAACAAAAGGTGTTTTCTTTTATATTTTCTATTTTTCATATAGGAAATATAAATTAAGTATTCACCATTTTTACACCACTATTTATATCAATTGTTTTGCTAAGGTACTAGCACTAAAAGACATGTACAGTAATTGGAGCATGAAACATGGGCATTTATCCAAGTTAACAGCATTTGAAATAGAAAATCATCTAAGTATTTTCTAATAGAGATGCCGGGAGTGTGAAGCTTGTGTAAAATCCCATCATTTGGTTAGTGATAGCTTTGTCTCATAGGACTCTGAAACAGAACTATTCCTTTAGGAAAAATCACAACATCCTCAAACCAATTTCTTTGATACCCATTTTTCTGAAGCTACTTAATATTCTGTATCGCCATGCTCTTTCACTTAATGCAGCTCTCCACATCCAAAAGGGTGCCCCTACCAGCTACATCCTAAGATGTAAAAATGTAGCCTGTCCTTGCATTATTATTGACTCACTCAAAGCTCACAGGCTGGTTGGAAAGGGCTGCTGCAGACAAGCAGCAAGCCTTGCCTCCTTACAGCAAGTGCTACCAAGGTTTACTACTCTGGGCTCAGCCAAGGAGCTTTCCAAGAATTATATCCTTAGAGCCTTGAGACAGCTTGTGGAAGCTCTCTCGTTGTGTTGTTGAGATATTTTGACTGTGTTCTGGAGAACAGGAGTGATCCATTTTCAGGTTCATGGTGTGCAACAGCAGAAACATTTAAAGCTACTCTCCTGCTTTGATTCATCTCAGATGTGTTTAGGGTGACAGTAGCTGTATTTTTCACATTCCCTGATAGCATTCACAGATCACTCTAGCCACAGGCCCCCCCACAACTTAAGATCTGCAGCATATCAAGTAGAAAACAATGCAGAGTTTAATGTGATCTAAGCTTATGTAGGTGCCAGCAACAGAACTGGGATGACTGTTTAATAAAATGCCTGCTTAATAAAACACTTCATAGCACTTAATTTTTTTATGCTGATCACCTTGTGAAATTTCAGGTACTTCTTATTTCAATGCACCTTTGCCTTTCTCGCATAGTGTATTTACACTATGTATTTATGGAGATAAGTGCAAGAAGATAAGCTAGAGAAATATGTGCTTTATCAATCATACTCATTATTCGTACTTGTATTCATTAGCCAACTGTTGGTGATTTACCGTGTATTTCTAGCTACACCACCTAGTAAAGAAAACTTCTTCACCAGAATTTATTTTACTATTTCAAATGACATTAAGTAGTAGATATTTCTCATAACGTGCATTTTCACTAGCTCTTATTTTCCTCTCCTACTATCCTCATTACAGCAGGAGTCAATGTAAGGAAGGCATACTGCTGCTTTAGATAGAAGTATGTGGTCATACCCATGTCATAATCAACAACATTATTTTCTCAAATCGAAAGGCATGTTGCCTTAAAGAAAAATATAATATACATATACACAGACCACCAGAATGAATGACAATTAATTAATACAGACATTTTTGATTGTGGACAGTATCTATCCTCCAAAAGAACAAAATAGAATTAAGTAGCAAACAGGAGTGAGTGATTATTGTGTGGTGGATAGGATATTGGTAAATTAATATTCCAGAACTCTGAATAGATTTGGAATTGAATTTAGTGAAGAAATTAGCTTAGTTTTATTTTAGCCAAACAGCATTATCCAAACTTAATTACTCTTTGCCAATGCTTGAAGTATTTCCATTTATAGAAGTGACAATTCTCCAACAAAACTGGCAATGAATACCAGAACTGAAGTAATATATCTTCTCTACGACATCGATATTTAGATTATTTAGACAGACATAGATAAATCACAGCCTGACATCTTATCTTTGAGGGAAGCAGACCTGCTAGAAAAACAAGTGTGCACAGCAAGTGTAAAACTACACTACCATATATTAACCTTAATTTTTTATAAGGAAAATATTAGGAATATTTACTATGGTCACAACATAAATGCATACAAAGAGCTAGAATTTATTCTCAGGCATAATGCAGTTTCCAGAGGAAAAAAATAAAGTTGAAATTCTTGGTATCCATTTTTCACACCACAGACACAGCTTTACCATATCAATTCCGCTCCTTTGCTCAACTAACAACAAATGCAGAATATACTTCATAAGAATCACAAGAGTATCCAGCTTTTCTTTTAATAAAGCAGTTGGGAACATTTATCAAACAGAAGAATTGTAACAGACAAAGACAAGACTTTGTCTTCAACAAAGACAAGGACTGTCAGGATGCCAGGAAAACATCAGCAACAAAGAAGCACCCAACAGCGGTTTTGATATCAATACCTCAAAAATAGGGTATTTCAAACACCGCTTTTTAGTACTGGGGAGAAGTGCAACTCTTACACCTCTTTGGTGTACAAAGTTCAAAGTACTCTAAGACTTCTATCAAAATTTTCCTTCAAAACAAGATCATTTCATCACGTATCTGGCCTTGGCATGCACCTCGCTTCCAAACCCAACCGTAACCTTTCAGCGACCACACGGTGCATGGACAGCTGCTCCCTGTGTTAGGGCCAAGCTGCCAGCTGTGTGACAGCAGCCCTGCACCTCTGTAGCAGCCAGGGCAAATAACAGCTCTGGAAACAAGGGAAAACTCTCTAGCAAAGAGGCATCCCTGAATCTGCACCAAGGAAACTTCTCTCAGTTCAGCAGAAAAAGAATCCATAACAAGTATATACAAAACCATAGTATTTTCCTATTTTTCAGTCACCTATGACAGCTTTCAATTCTTTAGCCTACAAGATCTCAGGACCATATAACAAAAAGGGTTAAGAGCTAAATAGTCCTTCAAGCCTTTCTGCAAAACCAAGAACACTCCAGTTTGGACAAATTCAAATCTAGAATTGTTGTTCTGGCATTTTAAAGGACAGTCATGGAGAATAACAGCGGATAACATGTTTGTTTAATTTTTTCATCTCAGAAGCTGTTTATGTGTAAATATATCAAGGCTCTAAGGACACTAGGCGAAAAAAAACCAAAATATTTGTCAACAGTTAGGGTATAACTTAAGAAGCTTCAGCTAACTGATCGGTATCAACCATGCCACATCTACCGGAAATATTTTAAATGACAAGACCATAAACTGGTGATGCACAGGACATAATCTTATTTCTGTCCCAAAAGGACTTTCAAATTGGTGATAAAACAAATTTTGTAGTAATTTCACTGTCAGCCAGATCTGTAGTCCGATGACTGAAAACCTAAAAGTGAGTCAATAGAGCTTTCATTTTTGGGAATAAGGTTGTATTTAGCATGTGTTAGATGGTATAACTAACACTCAGTGTACTAAGTTGCTGAGAATGACATTATCTAAGAAATGCAAATATGTTTAACTAATAGAAATAAAGTAAATGTAATTTAAACACATAAACAACTGTGTTTAATATATATATAAATGTTAATGACAACAAGATTGAACTGCATGTGGTCTTGATGTACTCTAATGAAAGCCTTCTTTTTATTCTTTCACTTTCTGCCCTGGGTGTGTGGAAGCAGCTCAGATATCTAATAATATTAGCTATATTTTCTCGCAGACATTAATGCTTGAAACATTTCAAGTCAATTTTCCATAAGCCCAGTACATCAGCAGTCTGAGAAAGACTGAAAAAATTATGATCGGCTCAAAACAACTAAGGTGTGTGTGGTAGGGGCAGAACAAGGTCAGTGAAGGTGGAATGGTGCTCTGCTCCACAGCCCATCCCCTTCGGAGCCTCTAGTGCAGCTGTCAGTCACTGGCACACTGGAAGCAATGTCCCACCCCTGCTCTGGAGCCCCAGTATAGCCCCAGAGTGGCTATCAGAGCAGAAGCCACACTTGGGAGAGGATGGCCACAGGAGGTCAGAGCAGATAGAAACCATCGCACAAAGATGTACCTGGTCACGTCCCTTATTCTTGGTGCTTTGGAGGAAGCGTTTTCCTGATTTTCCCATCGTAGCCTGGCCTTTGTGTGATTTAACCAGAAAAAAAGAGCTTCTTGGTCCATGAGGAGGCCCTAAAGCTGCTGGGTTTTGAGGAAGGAACATATCTAGTTCTTGGCCCCATTTATCCAGACAACCCTTTACAGGCTGAGTCGGGTTTTGCTATCCATGAGCTGTCAATTCATGTGTGGCAGCATGAACCAGAGAATCCCACTCATCCAATCCAATTTCACTCATGTAGCTTTAAGGATGCTGAAAAGCAAGACTCCCTATGGGAAAAGGGTTTGTTTGTGGTGAAATAAGCCCCACAAGAAGCAGCAAGATTGTAAGACAGCAGAAAAAAATACTGAGAGACCCCATTAATGTCCTTAAGACAAGGATTTTGGGCACACCACCCGCTTTCAGGGTGGGACAAAGGGACTCTCCTGAAGTGGTATGCACTGATAGAGCATTATAGTCACATTCACAGAGTAGAGTTGCTTCCTCTCCCCACCTCAAAAGAGTGTTTTTAAAAGGGGATATTAGGTAGCTAACAACTGCTAGACTAAAAGCAGAAGAAGAAACTAAGAAGCATTACTAAATTAGCAGTAATTTCTCAACATCTTTGACAGTAAGTCTTTTATTCTTCAAGCTGGCCCTAGAAACGAAAAAGATAATCACAGTAGCCGATCAAAGCCTTCATATATCAGTGTCTTTTTCTGGATCACAAAAAATGTCTGCTAGAATGTAGCTGCTTAAAGATGTACAGTTGAGACTCTAATAGCAGCCTAACTTACATGAGAGTGCTGCTATGTAGAATGCACACAGAAGTGCTTGCTTGGGTGCACACAGTACGAATTCCTCACCCTCAGACAGTAATTGAAACTGATGAAACATCAAAGATTTATAACTACTTGAAACACTGCCACTTTCGCCCCAAAGGAAAAAGTTAACTTCAGGCCTTCAACCCTCCAAATCAATAATCAGTCCTTAGAACTTAAGGTCTTTATTAGGTCTTCAAATTTAGTCTTCTTACTGTACCGCCTACAGTTCCCTCACAAATTTCCCTAAATAAGAAGAATTATTTAATTCCTAACAAACTTGGACCAAAAATAAAAGAACAACATTGTGCAGATTTACAAGTATGCGTCAATACATTAACAGCAAGAAAACATATTATTATTACAAAGTGCATGCCTGAAATTACAAGGCTTCAAAAGCATTTTTATTTCAAATCAGTTTTTAAAGAGTATGATTTGTGTAACGTGTTATTAGGACCTCTTCAGATGAAAGGAGAAAAATGGATTAATAACAAAGAGCATACTGATTGAAATCTAATTTCTATTATCACAGCTAAATGATGTTTTTGCATGCAAGCTGAAGCTGTGTATTTTGTGATACACAGTCCCTTAACACAATGTCACTCATTTCTCCGCTCTTACTTAGAGCCATTTTCTGTTGAATTGAAAATAACAGTGTCTCACGTAACTACACAGTACAAAACGCTTCCAGTTAGAAGCCAAGTCTGTAACCAGAGAGAAGAATTAAATCAATCATTCCCAAACAGCGTTTTCAGCTGAAGAATTATACCCACATAAACCCCCTTTAAAGTAATGTGTACCTGGATTATTATCAGCACTACTCAGATGATTAATTTTTCACCCTCAAATCACACAGCAATAAAACTCCTAACAGAATTTCTATTCCATGAAATAATGATACTTTGTAAAAACACAGAACAAACTGAATCAGGAAGAACTCCAGTAAATGAAAGATATTAAAGACAGTACAGAAACAAAAGAAACATATCATGAGATGCCCCAGATTCACACATCCTCAATGTGCTGTCAAGTACTCAAAAATTCCATATGGTAATCCAGAGAGTGGGAGTTAATTTAATCCCAGAAGTGAAGCCCCCTGAGCCAGACAAGCCTTTTCAAAGCACAGAGAGCTCTAACCCCAATCCCATCCTCCAGGGTTCCTAGGACCTGCTTCTAGCACCAAAACACCCCAGCTAGGAGCACAGCCCAATTTCTACATTCTAGGCTTTGTGGCAGACAGCTTCTGTAAGAGAACCATGTTTAATTAGCTTCTATTGGAACAGCACAGTTATTCCTGAATGTTATCAGGAAGCCAGTTGGGATGAAAGATTGAGGACGTACATTTTAGTTTCCACTACTCTACATTTTCTGATCTGAAAAAAATTCTTGCAAAACGTAGATCAGTTCTCACCAGTACTGACACCACCCTGTGGCTGCCAGAATACCTTCGATTGCTGAATGTGCTGAAAATCAAACATCTGCAGCACATGTGTTTAGTTATCTTGTTGGCTGATAGACTGAGGGATGTGCGCAGCATCAATTGGTACTGTGTGCAGCACATCTTCTGCTAACCTTTTACAACGACAAGGACTAGGAGTCTCTGCCAAAAAGCAGGGAGAAGAACTGGACATTGTAAAATTGTAAGTGCTGTAATAGCAGAAAATGTAAATGATGGGATGTCACATACGGAAAGCTGAGGCTTCCTGATCAGCTACAGCCAACAGCTACAAAGTCATTTTAGGCCAACTGCAACCTAACTTTTAGTCTGGACAATAAAATGGTACTGCAACATTTAATTTTTTGTTTCAAATTGATGGCTTTTATCACAACATCTAATGAGCATATCAAATAAAAGAATTCATCTTCACAATGCCATAATGGAAAAACTATTTTCTTTCCCTAACAATGAAAAACTTGATCTTAAATCCTCTAATCACGACACTGAAAGTATTTATGAACCAGAAAAAAACAATTATCTAGATGTTGATAAAGGGATGCGCAGTGATTTTATTTTTCCATTAGTCTAATCCTGCAGGAAGCTACAAACATCTGTGTCAACTACCCAGCTAAAACAATAATTTTGACACCATACCTCCAACTTTTTCATCCATAGGACCCATTTTGCAGTTTCTTGCTGTCAAATTTTTCAGCAGAGAACACAGACATGCTGCAGTTTCCACTGCATAGTTTTTACATCCCAGTTTGAGAATCCCCACCTACAGTTGAACAGATTCAAACTACTCTTTCCTTCAACCGATAATTTATTTACAAAAATACCATCTTTTATTAAGTAAATTATTTTTTAGAGTTGCTGGAAAGTTCACCTGAACAAAGACAAGTTGACTGGCTGTGCGTCAAACTTCACGTTTAAGTTCTGTCTAGTCACTCTATACGGCACATCACCTCAGCCAGTGACATTGCTTCTACCCATGGACTGGAGCTCTTCTAAAGACAGTGACAGAAATCATACTGAAAACATTGAAAAACAGTATGCTCAAAATCCTCTGTGTGAGTGCATGACTGTTTGGATGACAGATATTCAGTCTCTGAACACTGGAGCCCATTAATTGTCCCCACAAATGTCTATGCACAGAGAAGACCAAAACAACACCACGAACAAAGCTGAATCAATAAGCCTTTCAAAAGTCAAACAAATAGCAGAGATCCAGCCTCAAGAAGTGTGCCTTTATCAGGCAGGAAATGCTTATGGCAATGAAATCAAACATGAACAGAAGAAAAGTTAAGACTGTTGTTCCACTAGCAATACCAGAAACAATGCTGTTACTGAGCAGCGACAATGCTCCGCACACATTGCCAAGGGAAAGAACAAACGGCCTTTTTAGCCTCCCTTTCTGTACTAGTGCATTAAGTCGGAGAAGGTCATTAATATTACTTGGTGTCTCATCCAAACTGAAAAATTTAATCACAGTTTACACTTCTGTTGGGCACTGTGTAGTTGTGTTTTTGCGGTTTCTACCAGAAAAGGTCACAATACTGCTATTTTTGGGGGAAGTTAACTAATAAAGGCATTTATCTAGTGCCAGGTCATTTTGCTGACCAGGTAGGCCCTGTATAACTTTTTTTTTTTTAGAGCTTTACTTATCAATTAGGATTGATTTTAACTTGTGTTGCTATGAACCTTCCTATGTGAAGCTTACAAATGATTAGCAGAACCTGATGAACATTAATGTGTAAGTAAACAAGGGTATAAAATATCTTCCAAAAAGTATTACCTCAGACAATCTGCCACTGTAACTTATCTGCTGCTGTGAAAAAAAAAAAAATTAAGAAACATGTCTAACCAAAAGCTTCTTTGTTAAAATCAAATCATAATCACTACCTAAACTGAAGACATAATCAGTGTAAACTTATTACACTTACATGTTGTTCAGAACACCCAAGAGAATATCAGTCCATTTTCTTTCTGAATCAATAAATAATCACAATTTCTTGCAATAAAGGAATTCATTTCTGAAAGACAAAAGAAAAACCAAATGAAACAAAACATGAGGCTAAATTATTCACAGGTTTTTTTAGTAGCCATGTTGTGATAATACATGAAAATACATAATTATAGCTAGGAAATTTACAGGAACATGCTACAATTTCATCAAAAAACCTGCATAATTAAATTTTTATTTGTAAGTGTAAACATGCTATTAATATATTGTAATACTCAAAATATGTTTCATGTCTAAGTTAATGTTAGTTGAGCTGCAGGGAGTTTAATACTTCTGTTTTATTTTGTACCACCAGGAAAAAAGACTTTTATTTTCAGGAAGCAAGCATTCTCAATTTCAACCAAAAATGTCTTTCACAAATAGTCTAACAGAAAATCGACTCTTGTCCAAAAAAACCCTAACATTGTTCTTATATTAAAAAAATCATATTTGCCTTGAATATTAATGAGAAAAGGATTTGAAGAAAATCCTGCATATTATATCCCAGAGTACCTCTTTTTATCCCTTTTCAATATGTATTAATGAGAACATATGAAGAAAAGAAACAGGTAGGCTGAATAATAGACTCTTGCAGTAAAATCAGTTTAAGAGTGGAACAGGCTGGCATGAAAATGAAGACTACTCTATACATATACACATGTGTATATATACTCTATATACAGTTCATTTCTACTGTTCTGACATGCGTTTAAGGGAGTATAATATTTCCTCTAAACTGATTCGAAAAATTTTGCCTCATGCATCTGTAAACAAATCCTAGTTAGCAAGTTTTGTTTCTTGTCCTAAAACAAGAAAACATTGTAAGATTTCCATCAGTGTTGTAGAATGTTCTTTTCTGTCAACAGGGAATTTCAAGCAGTTTTGACTGGTAACTGTATTCCTGCAGATTCCTGAAATTTTTTTTTTAATTATTACCTAAATTATTACTTTTTTTCCTTACTGTTTGTGACCCCTGTGAACCAGTCCTCAGCAATCCTACAGATGAGGACACTAAACATTGAGAAAAAATTACTTAGAAGTTTTCAGTAATTTTTAACCTTTCAAGACTCAGAGAAAATATAACTGAGGGTGAGGTGCAGTGAAAGAATATGTTAAGGTTATGCCTAATAAGTCCACTTATTATCCAAAGCTTCATCAAGTTCTTACAAAGGAACAAGTGATGGCATGCAGGTGCTCATGGAATGAGTGCTGGTAGCATGATACACCTTTCCAGTTTTGTCAGCCCTTCATGGAAGAGTGATTCTGACATCCTGCATTTATCTAGCCATAAAGAAATACAGACTGGCTACAAGCAACTTGATTTAGTGGACAGTGTTCCTGCCCACAGCAGAGGGGTTGAACCAGACGACCTTTAAAAGGGCCCTTCTCACTCAACCTATTCCATGATTCTTTTATTCTCAATAACCCCTTGCCTGGTTTGATGCCTTCCAATTGTTCAAAAGTCACATATGGGTTCAGAGAGAGTAGACAAATGCATGAAACAAGGTAAAATGATCTTTACATTTCTAAGTTAGCTATCTGCAGCCTTTCTCTCACCAAACTACGTCCCTTACAAGAAAAAATTTCCCAGGATTCATTCATATGCAGCTCACCTGCTCTGACTCTCATAGAAATGTCTCCACAGGAGCAGTTAAAAGATAACTTATTCCTGCCTAAAAATGCAGCAGTTCAATGCAGCCTCTCTGTCTTGGATAAAATAGTGGAGCTTTCTTTCACACCCACATATGTGACCACATAATATCAAGACTGCCACCTAAGCGTATAAGTGTGACTAGGGCCTGCAGTGACTACATAGAAATATCTAGCTCCTGGTACCCTCTGCATATTGTGAATATACAGTGTATAGAAGCAAAGATCACTAGAGTAAAAATATTACAAATTTGAGTGAGAAAAAAAATGAAATTAAACCAGAGAAATGTAAAATTTGGGGAAAAAAAGTCCATTTACTGACATTTAAAAAGTCATCAGTATGGCACACCACAGAAGAAAAGTTCGGGGAAGAAGAAGAGTATAATGATTTTATGAAAAAGTAGAAACATGAAGTCTTTCAAAATATTTTGTCTCACAGCCCATTCTCACATAGGGACCAAAAGTATCACTACTCAAGATAAAGAGCTGAAACCAATTATCTTCTTATGTACAAACATTTTATATTTTAATAAGCACTACTGAAAGTTTAGCACTAGGAGTTTAAGGGAGAAAAAGTAGTAAGAGAAGAAAGTAAATTAAAGTGAGATAATCTAAATATGAAAACACATTTAATCAGCATGATGCAATATTGATGTAATTATAAAATTTTACACACACATTAGTCAAGGCTGTTATAATTAGTGTAGTCCACACCACAGAGGGTCTCGAGCTTGAAACGCTGTAGCTAAGAGAATGATAATGATTAAACATGGCAAGTTTAAAGACAGCAAAATGTTTAAGATGTTTTCAATATCCACATACCCAGAGTAGTGTCACTTACTTTTATTTATTAATATCCCCCAAATGCAGGACTTCAGAAGAATTCAACTAATCAACATTAATCTACTGAAACAGAATCCAGGAACTTCAGACAGCCTTCTGCCTACTTGCCCTTCAGTTACTTCTAGAAACTATTAGCAAAAAACATCCATGACACTATTTTTCCATTGTTCTGTTATTCTTAATATTGTATTCCAAGTGTTTAAAACGAGGAAATAAAAAACACAACTTCTTGTCTCACCTGCAGTGAGAATAAAAGCAATCGATCGCAGTTTTCAGTGTAAAAACTCAGAGTGCACAAACCTTTGGGAATTTCACCAGCTTTTTTTCCCTACTATCAGAATTTTTGTATTTATCAAAACTTCCCCAGCACCCAGATGTAAACAAAATGCCCCATCCATCGTTAAGTGAAGTGGAAATATTATTATGTCATACATACATTTCTATTGCATTTGTACTTTTTTTTTAATTTTAACTTGCCACTTCAGCAGCAGGATAATGTGTTAAATGTACTTACTATACAGTCCCCTATAAGCCTCAGCTAGGCACAATGCTGACCCTTTTCTAGCTGTCTGTCCTGCAAGTTCTCCAACATGAACAGTTTCTAGTTACTTAACTACTTCCAGGATATCAGGATACAATAAATAAACAACTTATATTCATCTGTGTTAACTCATTTTGAATTATTCCTGCCTGTATTTTAATTTATTATTAAAAATAAGCTTGTAATTAATCCCTTTTCATGAAGATTCACTGAATAACTCATCTTCCTTTCAGGCATTTGTTATATGCTCACTTACCCCAATAATATCATACAATACCTTTAATATTTTCTTAAATTGAATGTTTTTATAAAACCTTCCCCTTATACAGTCTTATAACCCTTTCTGTAGTTATAAGTCACATTTTGAGACAGCCTTTCCAAATTTACCCTTATACAGACATTTCTTCTCCACATAATTACATCTCTATGTTGCTTTTCTACTAAACTTTTTTGGTTTGGTTCGGTTTTGGTTTTTGGGGGGGTTTTCCACAAAGGAAACCCATAGCACTACCATGCAAAGTAAATGAAGTTTCCTGGATGATAGAAAGAGCAGTAGAGTTGACATAAGGCCAACCAATTAGCCCACAACAAAATGTGTTCAGTGCTAGTCAGTCTCTTTAAATTAACTTAGAGGAGCATAAGGTAATAGGGTAGAGGGGACTAAAACAATGCTTATAATGAGCAAAATAGGGAGAAAATGTAACAACAGAGCTTTTTTTGCTGAAAAGAAAAAAAAAAAAAGACTGAATTGTGCCTAATTTCAGTAGTGTTGGGTAAACAGAAGGGCCAATTAAGAACTTTGCTTCAGGTTTAATTTTCATCTTGAAAATGGGCTAGCATACCTGAAGCTTATATAACATCTCTTTTACATTTCAAATTATTTATTTCCCTTAAAAACATCAGAATGCAAATACAGTGGTGTCACGGACAGCTACTCAATCAAAATCCCTCTGAGAATTCAGAACATAACTGTCTAAGAGCCAACACAAGTGCAGCACAAAACAATTCAAGTTAGCGCTGGTGTTATTAAAACAGAAATTTCAGAAGTTATACAGCTACACAGAATTAACTGTAAGAGCTCAGGTTTTGGTCAATATTTCCACTGCTCAAAAGCTAAGCAGCAGATAATGTAACTACTACAGAAAAGCTTGGGTTTAGTTTTATACTTTATCCATAAGGAAAGGTGATAGCTTCAAACTATCTTTCTAAGGCACTGGTTCAGTACAGAACCATTAAGGTACAGTAGCACCCACAATTCACAAGCTTCTCTCCTTAGAGCTTTGTTTGTTTGTGTTACAGCTGAGGCACACGGAACAGTCAGTGAAGGCTGCTCATGGGAAGTGAACTGAGTAGCACTTTGAGCTTCCAGGAGTGATACAGAGCTTGTCGGAAATTACTCAATTTATTGCAAGAAGTGCTGCGGCTGCAGGAACTTTCGCAACATCAGATGGTGTTGCTTTGGGATTTAACAGTTACGCCACATTTCACAACTAAATTACAAAGACTTTGGAATTTTTCTTTTGCAACACCACTACAGAGACTTACTCTTTCCTAATACAACCTCCTGCCCTTTTTCCTTCCTAAAATAACTGCATTGAACAATGCCAAGTACCGCCCAGACAAGACATTATTGTAATCAACCTATTTTCACAATTTATTAACATTATGAGAAAATGCAGAATTTTTCAGAACTCAGAACAAGGCTGTTGCCTCCCAGGAGGAGAGAAGAAAGAAGAAATATGTTGTAGGCACTAGATTAGCTAATGCTTTCTCTTAGTCAAATGCTTTACAATTCTATTTTGAACATTATTCCTGTATTTCCCATATAGTGCAGGATCAAATCTCTGGAGGAAAAAACGAAGACACAGATAGCAAAGTCTACTTCATTTCTGGCAGTCGGTGTGTTACTGGGGGGAAAAAATACACAGAGAATAAGGCATGATATTTGTGAATCCTGGTCACTCATAGAACTGAGGTGTTTGGAATCAATGGATTTTAAGGTGTCCTGATAAGGAGTACTCAAAATTTACAGGCCAGGACACGCAAGACTCACTTCATTTCCCATATCTCCCTTGTGAACTTTGCCATGTTACTTCATCTTCAAATTTAGTGAGGGGGAAGTAAAAGTTTCTTGAGATTACTGGTGGAAAAGAGGTACACAGCTCAGAAAAAATAAGGTCAGAGTATAAGTTCTAACAGGCTTTACATGCTTTCAGGCCTGAAATTGAAGCTCTGCATGTAAAGAAGCTAAAGCCAGTCTGGTTGCTGTATTTTTACACTCTCGAAAGCAAATAGAAAGGGAACCACATCAGTTAAAACAGAACTGAGAAAACAATTCATGTTACATTTCAATTCTGAGACGGTCTCATAATTAAAATGTAAGATGTTACTTAACCTTCTTTATTGTGTTTATAAACATGTAATCCACTTCTTGGCAATTTCTCAGCATTTTGTGAATGTGGCAAAGTGCTTCTTTTCCAACAGGTGTTCAAATATGGATTGCCTGCTTAAAATCAAAATGCTTGCATGAAGCTACAAACATCATCAAAACAACAGGCAACCTAAAAGCAGCCCAGACAATGCCAGGAGAACCCAATGCCATTCAAATAAATTTGATGGAGTATTTTAAAAACCAGAAACATAATGCAGGAACTGCAATAAATTAATAATGAACTGTCAGTCATAATAAAAACAGAAACCATAAGAGAGACAGCAGGTTATAACACTGATTTTTTTACCAGACCTCATGGGGTGGTGGTTCCCATGTGACTATTGTTCAACACATGGTTAAGAAAAATACAGAATATTTTCAAAAGTTCCTGCCAGTCACTGACACAGATGCTTTTCAATACAATATTTAAAAGGCTATAACATTCATGAAAACAATTAGCAAATAGTATTTATGTTCTATTATACAATATTTGCAACCATTTGACTTATTTATACTCAAGCCGCTGCCTGTACAAAAATTATTTTCATAACAGAACAAAACATTCGCTAAAGTTAAAATTTATCCTAAGATATAATTGAAATTTTCCTTATAATCACTGCTTTTAAACAGAATTTAAATTTTCATGTTCTGTTCAGAATAGAAATGTTCTTATGAATAGGCACAAGAGCTTTCTGTATCAGTTATGTAAAAAGAACCAGTAGAAAGGCGCACTGTTGTACCAAAACAGGAATCCTAGGTGGCTTCCCAAAGCAGAGACGGGTTACATATGAGAATAAATGCTTTCTGAAAATTGTCATATTTATTTTCAGATATTGATTTGCCTTCATTTAAATATTCCCTTAGTCTTTTTATTTAAATTGATATTGGCCAAATCATACCTCATTTTTGAGAGTGTTTTAAATCAGTATTATAAGAAAAGAAACTAGTCACTATGGATAAATCCAAAAGCAAATGTTAGAATATGGACTGACATAAATTGAAAATCATGTGGAAAATATAAAGAATTTAAGTGACACCAACCCACCTCCTATAATACAAAGTTCAGAATCGTCAGTGGCATTGACTAGTTGTATAACCTTTCAATAGAAAAATAAAACTACTGAGACAATTGAAACTAATCAAAATTTAACGAGGGTTAGCTATGAGCTTGAAAGTGTTTCTGAATTGTCTATAGATGACCTGTTAAGAACATGAAATAAACAAATTCATATTACTAATATTATCATTAGGAAATTATCAACTTGGTAATCAAAAAGGAGTTCACATTTTTTGACCTACATATTAAAAAAGAGCTAATTATACATCTGTAGTTTCAGAAAACTACACTGTATTATCTGCAGATTCATTACAAAACACTGCATAAAACCTTGTAGCACCATGTAAGCAGAATCCTGACTAATCCAGTCCAACAGCCAAACAAATAAAGCAAATAAAATAACACTTATCACCATAGTTTTGTCATCATCTTTTAATTTAGAGTTTAAACAAGAATCAGTTTATTGCTAACTTAAGTTGCAAAAGCTGGAGAGGAACTCACACTGTAAGTCTCTGAAAAAGAGTCTGTAAGGAAAGTTTGAAAGATAATCAGAAGAAAGGAAACTTAATGAAAGATAGAGGTCGTTCCAAGTGCTAAAAGAAGCAGGAGATAAGGTATAGAGCTGAAAGAAATAAAGGAAGGAAATTACATGTAGAATTGAACGAATATCGCTTTTTAAACCCATTAAGCAGCTAAGCACACACAACTGCCTGCTTACTTTTCACCCTACTGTGTGAGAGAGAATTGCAATGCTAAAACTGTGAAAATGCATGTGTTGAAATAGTTTAATAAGACAAAAAAAGAAAAATGGTAGATGCCTTTTCCACTCCCTACAAAATTAAATAAAATAAACCCAAGAGAAAGAAGTGAATAAAAAATCCAACCAAGCTCATTGCTCACCACCAACTGACCAGTGTTCAGCCAGTCCCCAGGGAAGAGCAGTCTCTGCAGATTTTCTTCCCCTCACAGTTTTCATTGCTGAGCATGACACCACATGGTCTGTAATATCCCTTTGGATGGCTGGGCTCAGCTGTTCTGTCCGTGTCCCCTCCCAGCTCCTTGTGCAACCCCAGCTTGCTCACTGGTGGGGCAGGGGGGATGAAGAGCAAGTTTTGATTTTGTGTAAGCACTGCTCAGCAATAACAAAAACATCCTCGTGTTATCAACACTGTTTTCAGCACAAATCCACACAAGCTACTCTGAAGAAAATTAATGCTATTCCATCCAAAACAGGTACAAAAGCTTCAGAGGGTAAGATCTGAAAGACCACAGCACTGAAACAAAAAGGAAGTTCAGAGTTGCAAAGGACTCTGAAGGTGAACTTCAGGTTATATAAGGCTAGAGATCAGAGGGGATTGGAGACAGATGTGTGAGGTGAATTTAGTGAAACAATAAGGGAAGTGATTCCAGTATATACCCTGGAGAGATCTACTGGTTATGAAGGGAATTAGCTAGCAATACATTAGGAGAACACAAATTAATATCATTATTTTTATAGAATGTAGCTAATATGTCAGAAAGACACCTTGCTTTTTGTTCTGATTTCTATCCATAATTCTTGCACATCGAACAATCTTTTTGCAAATCTTCCAGATTCACTTAGAAGTGCTCCCACTCTTCTCTCCTGCTCTGCTATTAAGGCATAATGGCCATTCTCTTTTTGTATTATCTTTTCTGAGTCATGATCTCATGCTGAATAACATAGTCCATTTCACCTTCCACTTAAGATGATGTTAAAGGAGTTTTAGGAATATATCTATGTAAAATTATAGAGAATTCTATATAAAATGACATTTTCTCCAGTTTGAAATCTCATTCTATTTGAACCAGGTTGCTCTTGTTGCAGAGAAGTGTAGGCCCTTAGAGCAAGATCAACTTACAGAAATAATTCTTTTCTGCATGTACACTTTCTAAGCAGTAACTTATCATATTAAAGTAATTTAATGACCATTACTTCATATATTTATTCTCCATTCTTAATATTGACAAATCCTGGCTGCCTTTCTCTTTTCTGCTTAAACATTCCTATAAAAATATTTATTAACTCTGGTCTCACAATTGGGATTATGAATTTTCAGGCCACCTTCCCCAGACACAGAGAACACCTGAAGGTAAGGGTGAGAGATAACAAGACTGTGTCATGAGTAAAGGAGAATCTTTCTCCTGGTTCTCAGTTCCCAGGCAACATCCATCTCAAGATGAGACCTTGAAGTGACAGAAACACAGACCCAGAAAACTATTTCACATCAATATCTAAGACTCACTTATATTCTATTTTCCTCTGTCCTTTGAAGCAGCTGAGACAAACTTTCAGAGAAATAAGATACTTTTAAAATGCATCTAATAGGCATATTTCGAAAGGGGAAAATGAGATAGATTCCAGGATTATAATGATGATCATAATTAAATGAAAGAACAAGTCAAACAAAGGACTCAAATAATGCTGATCGCTTAAGACAGGAAAACAGAAATGAACAAGTTTGGGTTTTTTTAATAATTGATTTAAAATTAAAGGAACACTTAAATCAGAAGTTTTTTATGATTATTAGTGTGAATTAATGTCTTATGGTGGGTGAAGAGGGGAGCCCTGAAAATCAAGTAAGTTTGACATACTGAAAATTAAAGGAAAAAATAAACCAGTGAAACAGAGCTCTGATCTCCCCATACCCACTGCATTGTATCCCCAACATCTGAAAGATGAGAGAGGCCTTAAGAATACTTTTAGGAAATAATTGTATCTCCTCAACATATATCAATTTCTCTACCCTATTTCTTCTCCTTCTTACTGCCTCAAGGGGACAGACTGGAGCAACATAAGTAAAAATAACAGGAATTTCCAGTATATTTTGAGATGTAAATTTGTGTCAGTTGTGTTTTCTCAGAAGTCAGGCATTGAACCAGTTCAGGTTTGAATATTGCTTTCTTACAACCGTGGTTGTTATGATGACAGTAGCAAATGTCAGGCCATGAATCTACTAACAATGCAATAATTGTAGCACAAGGACTCAGACAGACATGTTCTAAACTCTGCACAGCTTTAAGGTTACAGCACGCCAGTAATTCTCAATGCCAGCACTGCAAGGCTAGGAATTGTCTATTCTTAGGAACATTTTTACTGTGACTAACCTGTATTCCTGACAGTAGCAACCCACAAAAGAAAACTGTGATTTCCTGAGCCATGCTCAGTCAAACTCCTTGAGTAGAAGTAGTCAGTAAGAAGACCTTGATCAGGAGCATCCTAATTCAAAGCTCAGGTACCATGGCACAGCACAAAGGCTTTAAATACATTTGTGACTAACTTCCCATGCACACTAGAGTTCCAAATGTGCAGTAACCAGTTGATAAGTACAACATGGTCAATCCCAACACTTTCATTTCCTACCTCATCCTTGGAGCATCTTTTAACAGCTTACCGAGAAGAGCAACGCTCTACTCTTATCTCTCCCTGGTCACTACAAAAGCACTCTCTCTTCCAGTATGAAATCTGAAGGTTTGAGGTACTGAGAAGAGCCAGCAAGATGTGCATGGCTGATAGGCGCTGTGTGGTCCCAAGCGGGATGGCTGCACTCTTGCCCCATCAGGATGCTGCCAGTCCTGTTCTTACAAATTTTGCTGGGGCATGGCTGCAAACCCAACCAAGATCAAGCCATCAGCTCCTGAGTCCCTGGTTTGGGAAGGCTAGTCTTTTGCTAAATTCTCCCTATTTGATTGGACATATGCAGAGTTTGATTCCAACTCTGCATATGTTTTACTACCATCTCATTCTGTTAGTTTCCTATATCCATGTTTATACATTTACCTTTTTTTTGTAGATTATTGACAGAATATACGAGTCACACAGAGAAAATACATTGCATAACAACTACCTCAAGTTTCCAGCATTTTTAATTCCTAAATTCTCATGTTACTCTAAATTTTAGGCCAGAAGACCATCTTGGAGTCATCTGATCTGACTGAGTACATCAGAGGATATTTTCATAGTCAGGATTTTGCTAAGAACACTTTGTAACAGAATGTATTTCTTTTGAAGGAAAATGCAAAAGTTCAGGATCTCATTCCTGCAAAGACAGAAAATATAACTTTTATACCTACATACTCAGACCTGAAAACAGCAAAGTATGAAAAAAAGCTCCTTCCTAAAGACATAGAATTTGCATCTTCAGGCAAGCACACAGAAAATTGATGAATGCTTACTCAAACTAGCAAAGACCACATTGAGCAGGCATTTAAATATAGCAGTGATCAGAGGAGCATAACTTCCTTTTCTCCTCCTGCCTGATGCATGACTTATTTCAGCAATAGAAAGCAAAAAACACTGAGAAGAAAGCACTCTCCACAACAGCCAGTGGAAGATGGCCACCAGATGCTTTGGAGGCAAATAAGAGCCAAATAATGTGCCCACACCTTCAGTAGAAATGTTTATTTTCTCACACTAACAATCATGATATAAAGAGAGACCAGAAATTTCTAAAAATAGGTCTTTGTAAAGTTATAATAGAAGCTTGTGGCAAGTATCAAAGAATTTAATAAGAGACTGAAAACTTCACGTTTCAAGACTGATCTAATATTTAATTTCTAAGGGCAAGGGAGACAGCTAAGATCTCTGGTAAAGGGCACATCATTAACAGCCTTTCTTGAATGTTAGGTTCAAGAACCTTTACCTGACCACTTTCAAAGCTCTGATAGATGCTGTACTGAATAAATGACCAGGCAATATTCTGAAGAATCAATTTGGGGCATCATAAATATGCATTAGTCAAAATAAAAAGTTTCTGTTATTTGCTAGATAAATATTAAAAATAACTGCAATTTTATATCAAAATACCTTATTTACCTGGATTTCAATTTAAATCATCATAATAAACTCCTTAAGCAGAATCAAAACAAAAACACCTAAGAGCAAAAATACTCCACATTCTCTTCAGTCAACACAACTGGGCACAGGAGCAGCAAACAGAGATGCTTCATTTCAGGAGGGATTATTTACATGCTGCAGCACAGCATGTGAAAAATGGATGGGCTGGATGGCACAGTGGGGAGGTTATTACTCCTGCAAATTGACTGAACTTTTCCAGTATTCAGAGACCTCACATATAAGATGACTTACACTGCTGGCCTGAGCAGTGCAGCAACAGGTAATTCATTACAGAAGATTAGGACATAGATACACAAGGTCAACAGACTAATTCAACTTCTGTGCTTCTATTTTATTTTTGGTCAATATTGTCTCGAAGAATATATTTTCTTGTCTGTTGACCAGTACCAGTGTTAGGATAAATAAGAAAGTTATGAGAAATTTCAATGTCCTGTAACCTAATAACTCTTACCATTGCTAAGATTGTTCTTGAGTCTGCCTAAATTCATCATTTTTTAATTTATTTCTACAAAATACATCAACTGCGTTTTTTACTAGAAGCTAGTAACACTAGCCTGTTTGAAGGTCAGGAAAAAAGATTCTTTCAGTTTAATTTTATATGTCCTCGAAACAGTTTCTTAGCCAGCTACAGTGCTGATGGAAATTGGCAATTTTCAGAAAGATGAATTTTCACTTCTGCAGCACTCTGTGAAACACCTTCTAATGTAAAGATTAATTGGAGCAGAAACAGCTCTGACTATACCATTTTAGCTCCTGTCAAAACTATTTTGTCAGAGAATTTAAAAGAATGCCCCCCAAAATGCATATGATTTAGAATTAACATAGTGGTATGGGAACAGGATATATTATTAAGAACATTTCTGAACATGCCACATCTCTAAGTGAATCCATAAAAAGGATTTTAAGAAGGGAAAAAAGATGAGGGCTTCTCTGAAAGTGAAAAGGGGGAAAAAGGCACAGTATGACAAGCAGGAGAGGGAATGCTTCCAGGATGCTGGTAAATTTTGATGCTTTGAAGATGTCCTGAACAACGAAGACATGGTATGTGGCATACAGCGAGCCAGAGAGGGGAACACCTGGATGAGGGTCAGTTTGCTCGTGGATCAGCAAAGAAGAGCAGACAGTCACTGCTGAAAACAAAATCTTAATACAAAAACAGAGAAAAAAATCTAAGTAATCTGGAATGTGGAGTTTGTCAAAGACAACACAAAGTAAGCTTAATCCAAGAAAGAGAGCAGTAGCTCCTGAAAGTTGTTTTATTTCTTATGTACTGAAGAGTGATTATGTCACCTCCACAATGTACACTAAATGCTTAATCTTTACTGTCTAAACCCGTATTTTTCATTCCACAGCACAGGTCCAAACTATACAATTTGAGGCAATAAATATGCATAGGAAAAGTTTCTACTTATTTTCCTATAATTAACCTTTTTTTTTTTTTTTTTTTTAAACCTTAGAAGTTAAGTAAAACTTGCTCATGAAATTACAGAGCAGAAGCTGTTCAAAATGTATGACAGTTTCTGAGTAGGGGAGAAAAAGCAGTTGAAGAAAGAACTAGTGTAAGAAAACAGCACCCTGTATATCCTGTGTCTGTGGAGCACAGTAACACAGCCATTTTTCAGCAAAGAGGTACATTTATTTAAAAACTACAGTTGTGGCACTGAACTGCATTTTCACTCACTTGATATAAGCTGCTCAGCAGATCCACTCTGCGTCTTTCCTGCCTGCTAGGTAATTACAACAGTGCAGTAATAGAAAGAAAAGAAATTCCTCTACTAGCCATTTTTCTGTGCAGCTTTGAGACAGGCTGAGTTGTTTCACTAACATGAACATGGTTACATAACCCCGAGTCATACCACAAGTATGGAGGAGGGAAATAAACTCTAGCAGAGGTTGTCACTCAAGCACAGACAATTTCCTTAAAAGAGGGTAGACAACTACAGTGTAGATTTGAGGCAGATATCACAATGTCAGCCTCCTGAAAATGGAACACAAACAGTATCGAAAAATATACCATTAGCAATTAAATACCAATTCAGGAAATTAATGAGTAAATTCTGTTCAAAGACTGGATTTTTAACTACAGACTCTGTTTAAAGGTGAAATACTGTGGCACATCATATGCACAATTATTAAAATGCAAGCCTAATATTTCAAAAGGCTTTATTCTTGGCTCTCCTATGTATTCACCATGACTGTAATTATCTGTCCTCAAAAGTTAAAGAGAACACTAGAAAGATTTATTTCTTTTTTTAGCACCCAAGGGAATTAGGAACTTCAATGGCTTTTAATGCAAAATACCCTGAAGTCATATAAGCACACTATGAAATTTAAAACAGAGAAAAAGAAAAATAAACAGAAACTTCATTTTGATACTTCTAAAACTATTTTGATAGAAAAATTTAACAAAATTGACTCAATTTTATTTGAATGACACTTTTTATTTCAAGAGAAAATTGCTCTGCCAAGGGAATGTACGAATAAAGAGAAAGGTTTGATTTGGGAAGGAAAAAACAAAAACCAAAACAAACAAACATCTTCCTTCACGAGTCGTTCAATTCATATTACCTCAGTTTGACTGACTATAAAGCACTTTGTATTACATGAATTACATGCAAGACAGGAATAAAATTAAATTCTTCTCCTGAAGACTCTATAAAGCAATGCAGCAGCCTGCCGAACTCAAAATACCTTTTGCTAAGGCTATTATCAGATGTGCTGGAAGTATTGAAGCAGGTGGCTGGAAGTGAACATCTTTAAGGAGTGGACAATCAAACTCTGTCCCTGAAATCACAGCAGCTAAAAGAATTTTATCTAAAAGGATGCACCACTTTATCATTACCCACACCACAGCATATTTCACAATATATTGGAGCAAACTTGAAACACAGTGCAAACTGGCAAAAAAACCATCTATGAGGACAAAAGCATAAAAGACCAAATTCAAAAGCAGTACAGTCTGTAATAATGTGTTGGTCACTGACAACTGACATCCCTCAGTGAGAAACTAAGTAACACTGTACCAATGGTGTCTGTAGTTCAGCTTGAAAAAACTTGTCCATCCCCATACTATGTTTAGTGGAACAGAACAGGGACCAAAAATACAGCGGACTACAATGCACGATTCAGATTTTCATCATGTTTTTATGTATAAAACATTGTTAATTAAATTCAATTTTGATAAACTTCCAGCAAAAAGTAAATAGAGTTTTGTGATATACTGGCATGAATACAATGATCTCTCGGGGGTAGAGGTCTCAGTTTAATAAACCAATGTGCTTTTCAATTCAGTGTAGAATATCCCACAGATATAATGCTTCAGATACAATTTCTTAACAGTTTAGGAGGAGAGGATAGAGAGATGCTTTCAATGCTATTGGAGGAAGAGTTTTATCATTGTTATGGTAATAAATATATATTTTTTACTTTCTTTTGTTATGCCATACAATTGGCTGGCTTGAAGCATTCACACTGGACAACCAAGCTTCCTCTCCTCTGCATCAACAACTTGCCATAAAGAAGGGGGGAAAAAAGCTGCAATCACATCCAAATAACTTTGCTTGAAACTAAATAGGTTTTAAGCTTTCACAGGGCAAACCACAGTAGCTGATTGGATTGCAGAAGGATGTGTTTCTGCAGCCTTGAGTAAATAAAAATTGTGATCCAAATAGTCTCCAAAAAAAAATTTCCTTACTCTAAGGAAAAAAAATAGTAGCACATAGTGAGATTTCTAGTGGGGAGAAGAGTGAGGTTTTCTGTGTTGTCCCTTTTTATATTCCATTCTTAAATCTCCCATGAAATCTGAGAAGAGGCAAACTGCCAAGTCTGGCAGGAAGCCTTATGACTACTAAGAAATAATGTATCCCCAAAGAACTGGGAGACAAAACTCAAAATATAGTTATAAGAGAACTTTTACACAAAAGCTGATTTATTAGCTTTTAATTACTGAAAAAAACACATTATTTTCTTTCTCAACACAAAAAAAGACAAGAATAAACAGAAGCAAGTCCAGTGAAGGGCCACTAAGATGGTCAGGGTTAGATTCACTTGTCCTGTGCGGAGAAAGTGAGGGAGCTGGGATTGTTCAGAACAAATTACTTGGGGGGCTGGGCAGTGGCAGGGGCAGTTTCTACAGGAGGATATCTTCACAGTGGTGTAAGGGAGAAAGCCAAGAAAGAACACACAAGTTGAAACGAGAGGTTCTGGCGTCTCTGTCATGAGAAAAATCAAGTTTCAAATGAGGCTGTCCACAGGAACTACAGTCTTGGTGTCCCTGGAGGTTTTCAAGACTCATCTGGGAAAGGTTATGAGCAACCTAGTCCGACCCCAAGCTGTCCTGGCTTTGAGCAGGAGGCTTGACCACCAGTGGTCCCTTCCAATCTCAACTACCCTATAACGCTTTATACATATGGAAAAATTCTATATTAAGTACATTCTATTAATGCATGTGTATTATAAGTTATACAAATCCATTCCCTTAAAGGTTTAGCTGAAGCAACGTGAGAGCTTTCAGTGTCCCCTTTCTGTGATCAAAAGTAGGCAGATCTTAAGCTAGGATGAGATTCTTTTTGGAGAAAGATTCTTTAGTTTTTAGAGACAGATTCATTACTTATAAGGTTTTTTCTTATCTCTTAAAGAGTGAGTTCTGCTCTAAAACTTTATGCAGTAACAATTGCACTACACATGCTTAGTGTGTATGTGAGATCCCATTCTACTTCATACTTAAAGACCTGTTAGTTTTCTCTAGGTGCAAGCACCCCACCTCCAACTTCCAGCTACAAGACAACATGATTTGTTTTCCTAAAAAACTTCTTTCACTTTCATATTAACATAATATGAATAATCCTTTGGCCTAGCTTATTTCTAAGAAGTTAGTAGTAGTCCTACTTCAGTTGATTTAAAACATTTCTGAAAACAGGGGGGTTTTTTTAACTTTGTAGTTTGTGGTAATAATTAGAATATCCTGTGTATTACACCAATGTCTTCTCTTAATGAGTTCTGCTATATTATCTTCTGAATACTCCTTAAACACTGTCTTAAATGAAAATTTAAGCTGTTGGCAAAGATTGAAATCTTGCTATTGGAGCGCTCTTTCATCTGCATTGCAAATTAGCAGCTAAGAACATGTCTACTTGGAAATTATGCAGCATAGGTATGGAAATCGTACAAGATCCAGGATGAGGTTATTCTTCCAAAAAATCCATGAATCTGAGATGTAAGCATAGCTTTATTCCATAATAATATTCTCATTACTTTCACAGACTTACTAAATANAAAAAGGCAAAAAATCGTCATGGCGTCAATATGATACTAAAAGAATATATTTCAAGGCCCAAGTCTCATTTAATTTCTGAAACTGTGTCCATGGTGCTTTATAACTGCAAATTAAATAAGATTTCAATGATAAAATGGGCCTAAGTATCCAGGAGCTATTAGAATTCACATGCAGAAATATGGGACCAAGCTCAGGAACCAGCTTGGTTACATCACAGGGCATCTCTATTGTTTCTCTTTCCAGACAAAAAACTGTAACAGCTTGTTTGAATCACATTCAAACACCTATTTCTGAATTAAGAATACATTTTTTAAAATATGCTTAAAATTGACTATTACTGCTTTCATTAAACACTGTTTTCAAAAAAAAAAAAAAAAAAAAAACACCAAACAATAATATATTTAGATAAAAATTGGCCTCAACACAGTAAAACAAACAACTCAAAAAAAATTCTAGGAAGAAAATCTTTATTGCCCTACATTTAGTGCTAGCTTGGCTAAATCAGTCACTAAACTGCCTAAACAAAGTTACTGATCTGTTCTAGCTACTGAAATTAGTTTGGCACTTGTGCTGCAGTTTCTGTTGCGTTGGGGTAATCAGTCTGGATGACTGCTCTGCCATTGGTGGGGTGGAGAAGTAATGATGACAAACAACTATTTTTTCCACTACCATGTAGGATTCACAAAATACAACCTGATCATACCTTGTATTGACTATATGGGCCATGATTCTAAATGTCATCAAACCAAACCAGCCACCTCTCTGGATATTTGCTTTCTTCACTTCCTCCCAGCAGCAACGGCTGAACAGAGCAGTAAGATTTCCAGCATATCCCCATTCAGTTTTTGGGTTTTTTATTTGTTAAAGAAGGCTGGAGCTTCAAATGTGACAAAACAAATCAGTTTGGTGGCTGCAATTCAGACCAAATACCTCATTCAGGTAGCAACAGAGTCAATAAAGCCGCCCAAATTCAGAAATGTGGTGTTTCCTTAGAAGACAGCATTAAGTAAACATAAAAAGCAGGTCCCTGCTCTCCTGCTGCGGTTTCTTCACATCATTATAACACATCAATAAATCCATCTGAGCACCTGCCTGTTGTTATTGGCTATAAATCCCACAGTATTACCTACCGCTCCAATATCATTTTAGCAAATGTCTGTTACTGATTTAATGCTCTATGTTTCAAAGAGTTGCATCTTCAGTTGAAGATGTATGGAAACAATAAGGCTAACAAATCAGGTTCTGAAAAGGATTAGAGACAGTTGTCATCTTGAAAGTGCTACTTTACATTCAGTAAGGTTACTGATATCCTCAAAACATAGTAATTGTCATGACTGGGTGTGGAAACCATGTTTTTAATAGAAAATGAACATATTGTGAATCAGCCATCGAGCATGTACACAAAGGGAAGAAACGATGGGGAAAATGTGAGAAAGGAGCAAGCAGCACTGGGGAGGATGTGAACAAAGGAAAAAGCACTGCTGTATAATTCTGGGAAAGAGGAAGAAAAGGATAAGAAAATGCAGACTGAAGGACAGTTGTGACATACACAATGGACAATGTGACACACATACAAGAGCCAATCATAAAGCATAAAGTAGCGTGTGAATATAAGTTTTAACCAATAGGAAATGTGCACGATTGCATGTAGGGAAAGCAGAAATTGTGTATTAGGGACAGTAGTTCATCAATAAAATGGCTTCTACTTGATTCACAATGAATTGTGTAGAGTCCATTGTTTCTCTCCGCAACTGGGAGACTGGAATCAATGGGTCTTCCTCCCATGCAAAGTCTTGAGACCTTGGAGTGAACAGTACTAGTAAAGAAAGAAGTTCTACTGTGCCATGTTATATTACATGGGTTTTTGTTGGTTTTTTTTTAATTATTATTTCTAGCCTCATTTTTTTTCATATATGAGCGGTGAGGCCACATTTGCAACTTTGATAAAGAACAATCTATGTACAGTCTCTTCCTTAAGAACATAATTGAAAGCTATTATGAGATCATCCCTCAATTAACACTTTGATAAATTTAGCAGACTGAATTTCTCAAGTCTTTCACTGGTCCCAGATTACAGGCCTTTCTTTAAACTCTTCTGTGAATTCATCTCAGCAATTTACATTCGCATAACAGGACAGCCAATTTGGACGTTAATATATGGAGCAGTTACATTGATGTAGAGAAAAACAGCACCACCCTTCACGATCTTGCTTGATGTTTGCCTTCTAATTCAACATTTTTTGGGATAGAGGACATTTAAATGCTCCTGAGAAACCAGAACAAGATTACATGCAGTAAAACATGGGGCAAAATACTTTTAACTACTTAAATATTTCTAGCAAAAATCAAGCATTCAGACATTAACCTGCTTTACATTTTCTGCTTCATCTACTGCTGCAACATACAACACCCATTTAACTATTCACTGCAGCACTTTGTGACTATTTCTACCAGGGATCTTCTACCTCTACTTATACTGTCAATTAACAAAAGTACATGAGGTACATTATCATCTTCTCTATTATCTTTCTGTTTAAATTTGGCAGACTTTAAAATGTCATGTCAGAAGTTTGCTATTACAGTAAAATTGTGATCAAGTACAACGTTGTTGCCTGCCTGTTTTCAATATATTAAGTATGAACAGTAGAAGACATATAGAGATGATCTCACAAACTCTGTTATTAGGTGACTTGCATTAAATTCTAGTATTTCCTCAGCAATTACTGCATGTAATCATACACAGAGTATGTTTTATCTTGAGAGTTTCATCTCGACCCTATTTTTTGAAGGTATGAGTCTGTCTTTTCTTTAATTATCTTTACTTTTGGAGGTTTATATTTGTCTATGAGGTTCCACTTAAATGTCATTCACTTGACTGCTTTCCTCCACCTCCCTCCTGCATCTCTCTAGTAAAATTTTTTAAATTTCCTATGGAGTGTCTGACACATGTGGTGTTAATTACCTCTACCTTCACAGAATGTACATTGATGTCTTGATTACAATTGGATGCTTCTGTTTTCCCCTTTAAGGCCTTTATCTGATGAGGTCCTTTATGTAAAACTGTATGTAATTAACAAATGTCTCTGCAATACAAATATCTACTGAATTTCAATTCTGACCTAGCTTGACTTGCCATATTAATTGAATTAAAGTGGTTTCCTGGAAGGACATTGCTTATTGATGAGATGACCTAATCAAAATTATCTTGGCAGGTAGCCATAGTCAATATGGAGCCATATAGAATCTGGGGTGGAAAAGCAATCAGATTGAAATTTGCTTTCCAGTTTCTTTTTAAATTAGGGTATTTCAAGACTTAAAGCATCCCTAATACAACTACACAAAGCTCTAGGAGATATTGTGTCATTTAGAAGCTGTATCTGAAAAATTTCCTCTAAAGCTACTGACTTGTTTTGGTGAATATAAACAAATCATGCAAATACTACTATTGCCAGGGACTTCTCTAAGAAAGCAAAAGATGTCTATAAAGGAAAGTAGTGGTTTAAGGGTTGACATTATCAGATTTTGGGGTTTCAGTACTTTCAGGCAAACGTACAGGGCTCAGGGAGAAAGCAGATGCAAAGACAATGTGTGCTTGGGCAGAGGAGGGTCCAGAAGGGCTCATCATTCAATCACAAGATGTATTTCATGGCAACATAATACAGTCCTGATAGATTAAAAAATATTTGGCTTTCTGAATTACAGGTCTCTTCATGATTGAGGGGAGACAGTAACAGAAACTCATGGAGAGGCAGAAAAATTATGACTAACCCTAAAAATTTGGGAAGTAGAAGAATCACAGCAAGGATCAAAGGAGGGTCCCTGAATATGCATTACAAGCATCTAAACTGATCACATGATAATCTAAGTAATATAAAGGTGTACAGATCTATTGCAGGACCTAGCCACATCATATAAATATGAAAATTAGGCAAACAGAAAGAATTTTTCCCCGTGAAAAATAAGAAATTTAACTAAATAGCTGTCTATTGGAAAAATAATGTTGCGTGAAGAAGACCATTTAGCAGCATATAGTGTCCTATGACAATTTTCTGACACTTCACATGTTATTTTATAACAATATTTCTACACAGCACAGTGGTGGAACCAGAGGAGGGCAAAAACTCTACATTTGGGAACAAGACACAGCTGGGCAGTTTTCAGGGTTTTAACTAAATTTAAGTTCTCATTAAAATACTGGGAGAAAAAAAGAAATGCCATCAAAACAAGTGAGTAACCACTAGCAATTTCTTTCTACAACAACATAAAAGGTTTTATGAAGGTTTCCTATACTAGCACATGAATTCAGAGGTTTGACACTCCCCTATCTGATATAAACAGGAGGAAAAGCACAACGCAGAGGAAAACAGATTATCACAGAGGCAAAGTGGCTCAGAGAAAATTCTTAAAAGGTATTATCAATGCCATTTCATCAAATGAAACAAATACATCTGTTGAAGATTCCTCTTGATTCAGGCCCACTCAGTGTTTTCATTAATGATGAGGACACTGAAAGATAAAACATAAATTTCTATTCTAGGCTTCCAACTGGTTGTCATCTTGACAATGTGTAACTATGATTTAAAAAACCAAGCTGAACAGAACAAAATTATCCTTAGAGATGGACAATATTTTGAATTTAGGGTCACCACGCTACTACACAAATATTGTGGAAGTGTGGAAAAATGGTTTCACAGGAAAGGATTTGGAGGTTTTTATGGTTCAGGAGCTAAATGTAATTTTATGCTGTTGTAAAAGCAGCAAATTGTATTTGGGATGTACCTGCTAATACACAGCCTTGAAAAGGCTGGAAATTATCCTCTACCATACTTATCAAAGATAAAGATTCAAACAGACTATCACATCAAGTTTCAGGCATTTCAATGAAGATTAGGGTCAACTGCAGATAGTCCAGAGGAAATACAAAAAATTACAAAGAGATTAAGAGCTGTGAAAAAGGAGGAGGAGAGAAAACTATAAAAGAGTAATAGAAGGTTATGATAAGTTTCCAAATACCTAAAGAGCTGCTGCAAAGAGGATACTATGAATTCATTTTCCATGCCTAGGGACTACGTGACCAAGAGTAACAGATTTAAACTGCATCAAAAGGAAGAACCAAGTTAGTCCTAAGGAAAAAAATCCAACCTATCCATGTGGAAGATAATGCAATAAAATGTAATATAGAAATTGTGATGCCTATGTCCCTGTAATCAGTCCCTTCAGAGGCACTTTGGCCTTCCACAGACATGGGCTGACAGAGACCTAATGAAGTCTGACAAGGGCAAATGCAAAGTCCTGCCGCTGGGATGGAGTAACCCATGCCAGCTGCACACAGGGCTACATCGGCAAAGTGACAGCCAGCAGATTGAGGAAAGTGATTATTTCCCTCTGCAGCACTTGTGAGACTCAACTGCTGTCCATGGGTACTTCTTGTATAAAACACAGATTACAAGACATGTTGATGTACTGAACTGCAGCCAGTATGAGTTAGAGCCTGGTGAACATGATGGATAAGGAGGACTGAAAAATGAGGCTGGTTAGTATTCAGAAGAGAAGGTTCATGGGCCATCTTACCTTAATGCCTCATGGGAAGCTGTCAAGAATAGAGAGAGCGTAAGACCCTCCTCAACAGTGGCAGTGACACATGAAAGGAGAGTAACACAAACTGCAAAAAAGGTAATCTGCTTAAATGCAAGCAAGAACAAAAATTACCATGAAGATTGTCAAATATTCAGCTGGCTTCTCAGAAAGATGTGTATGTCCATCTTTGGAAATACTAAAAACCTGGGTGAGCAAAGTCCTCAAGTACCTGATCTCATCTGGCCATGCACTAACAGCTGCACCAAATGATCTCAACAGCTGCTGTCCATGAAATCAAATCCCCCTGAAAAAGAACTATCGGGAATGACATAAGCCTACTTGATTGTATCCTATATTGCAAAGATGACTGCATCACCTTGAGCTATTCTGTCAGTTCTATAACTCCAGAATTTTCCATCTTGTATTTTGAGGGGTATTTTGGGGATATTTTGAGGATATGTCAGTTGACAACAGAGGACCTATCAGCAGACAATTTCACAGAATGACAGAATATTTGAAGCTGGAAGGGACCTCTGAAGATCACCCAAGTCCAATCTTTGTCTCAAAACTCCGTCAATCAGAGCAGCTGGCTCAGGACCAGGTGTATCTGGATAGAGGTAATACCAAGAAAAGAAGACTGCTGGTGACCAGTTTAGCTTCCTGTTTTGAAAGTTCGGGTTTCACATATTGCATGGCACATATTCCTATCAGACCCACAGACATTTGAAGATGCCATATAAAAATGTCACTGGAAAAATGAACCTACCCATAAATCAGACAAATGCTTGCAACAGCCTTGATACATTTTTATTGCCTTTTTTTACTACCATCAGCATCACTTACAAGAACAGTGCAGGGAACCTGCTATCTTTCCTCAGCACAGCTGGAAAATTTAACTCAATTTTGCCTTACACCACCCCTTTCCCATGTACTCTGCATGCAGTTATTTGTCATAAACAAATAAATTAGCCTTAACTCTTATGAGCAAGCAGAATGCTTTCAATTAGAGGTAGCACCTTCAGATTCTGTTCACTCAGCAGCAGGAGGACAGGAAAATGTTTCTGTTATTGAACTCCTTGGCACTGTCTTGCTCGAGGATATTTATTTTAATAAACACAAGGTCGTTATGCTGGCATGAGGACACCACAGGTTCTCCCTGAGTGTTACTCTCTCATTACATGTTATCTATCTTGCTGTTGCACCTATAGCTGAATTCTGTCAGCCTCAACTGAGCAGCTCCTCTTAAAATTAGAAAAAAACTCAAGGGAGGGCAGTCTCATAAGCAGAGGGCTCTAATTCTGGACAGTTAGCAGACAGCTCCATATGCAGGAACAGCTCCAGCCCCTTTGTGCTGCTTGCTCTATCAAGCACCTGTCACCTCACAGTAAGCTGCAAGAATTGCATCTATCTCTGCATACTAACGACAAGGTTGTTGATGTCTTACTCACCTGTTTTATTTTGCATGCAGAATAGAATGTAGCAATGGAGGTGCTGATCATCAAGAAGCTTTTTTGAAAGTTAGAGATGTTAGGATATTATCCTGACCGAATCTAGAACGAACAATTGCATACTCTGTTTGACACATCTCTATTGTAGAGTAATTATACTGTCAGACCAGCTAATGCCATTCACTTTTATGGATGTTTTAGTCCACTTCTGCTACCACAAAGCACCAATTTGCCACAGTGCAGAACAGCAAAAGTAGTATGATGAAAACTCACTCATGGTCCTAAAAAATCTTTTTAAAAAGATTTAAAAATCTTCTTAAATAGATCAGTGTGCCTCCAATGAGAACAGTCTCATTGTTACTTCTTGTCTGTAACAATGAATGGAGAAATAAATGCTCTTACAAAATATTTGACAGATGTAGTACTGTTCTCTGTCAGTGGTGAAATGACCAAATAGTCTTATCTAATAGTTGGAATGAAGAAGGAAGAGAATTAAAAGATAATTGAAGTGGGAGAGACCAAAAAACCCAAACTCTCAAGCATTCACTTCCATTAACACATCACTTATCAGAGATTGAGCTTTTCCTGAATCAAAATATAGAGACCACACTCCACCCTCCATCATTCTATACATTGAAAAATACAAGGAAAACACCTTGTTGGGATTCTGTTGACCTCACAGATACAGCAGTGACTGGGGGTTATGTGAATGAGGGCGGGGGGCAGAGGGAATTTCTTCTTTTACTTATTCTAACCCAAGGAACGTTTGGAAAAGAAATTATTTCAAGCTAAAATAAAAATATAATTCACTTACGTGTCAATTCCACTAATAGAAAAGGATGCCTTTCTTTAAGACTTCAATTATTAATTAGAGTATTTTTTCTAAAATCAGAATGAAATTTCAAATGTTCTTAGCAAACATACAGCTTAGAAAGTTGCATCTGTGACTTATTATTGCATTTGAAAATCATGTATGCACTGTGTCCATTTTCTCAGGCTCAGAGAATGGTTAAAACATTCTCAACAGTCATAGTAACTTATAAGAGTGGAAATACTTTTGTGTTTCGTTCAAAAATGGATAAAAATTTGGCATCTGCCAAGAGAAATTAATCTTCTTGCTAACACTGCAATTTAGAACAAAACCTCTAATTCAAGAAGCATTTTTAATTATCTTTCAGGCTGTCAGCCACTCTGGTGATACATTATATATTCTTTGTTAGCAATGTTCTCCAGGATATCTAGTTTCTTAAATATTTTCTAGCACTTCAGTTCCCTCAAGATAAATAACTTGCTCCGTATTTTGGCGAAGACAAGCAACCAAGTTTAAATTTTCAAATCCCATCGTTTTTTCTGCACACACTCTTCAAAAAACCCAAAGCCTTCTATACCTGGAAGATTTAATGACAATGGACAATTCAGTCACAGTAAGAATTTCTCAGAGCTCTGTGTTCAAAAGATGCTTATAAAAAAGGTTCAGTGCATTTCTTTCAATACTGAGCATGACCATTTAAGTATGCTTGCTGGCATACTTTGCAGTCCCCAAAGCATCACCCAGAGCAAATGCAATCCTGTGTCATGTTTGCCATCAACTATTACTTCCACCTGGTACATCAATTTAGCTCCCTTTCTAAATTTTAAGCACCCTAAGTACAAATTGTCTTCTCAGTAACCCTAACCACACAAATTGTTTTACATTTTGCCTTTTTAAAATTTATGGCATTGTGAATGCTCCTCTTTCTGATATTATTCATTATTAAACGTCTCTTCTGACTCACTACCCATGATAAAGCACAATTGCCTTAGCTTTCTGTGTCTTTTTGTGCCTATTTTGCATGCACTCCCATCTCCACTACATATTACTATGCACATCCAGATCCATTCAATCCATTATTGTCCTTGCAGTTCCCATAGGTGAGTCAATGTTTTGTAAAACAGATGCTAGAATCACATAATCATAACTATTATTATTGTTGTTATTGTTGTTGCTGCTGTTATTATTATTATTGTAGTAATAATAAAGGGAAGGCAGCATTGATGTAAAAGCTGAATTTTTAGATGCAAACATATCTCTTCCTTGGTTTGTTGTAGGCTTTACTGCAAACCATTTGCTACACAGATGTTGAACCTGTCTGGAATCAAACATCCTTCTTGCAGACCTCCTGCTTGGCAGCTGAAATTTCCCCCAGTGCATTTGTCCTTCAACAAGTAAGTGTCCTGCTTTGAGTTCTGATTACTCTTTGTGGGGAGGGGAGTAGAGAATGGAAGATCTGAATAGTAACTCTTAACGTACTGGTGTACTACACAAAGGTAAATAAGAAACATAATCAGGATTATAAATTAGAAGAAAATGTTAAACTGTTCAATGTCTATTCAGGAAAATATTGCATTTTTTTTTTCCAACTCATTAACAACCTATAAGAAATTACTTAATATTTGCAAAAGAGACAAAAACTTCCTGCTTGATTTCAAATGTGGGATTCAGACCTAACAATGCCATTGTTGAAGTGCATCTGTCTTTGCACTGAAAACCTCTTTCTCAAAAGTAAGTATTCTTCTTTTGTCCACCCTCTTATTGTACAGCATCACTCAGTCTTAACTAATGTCCATGCTTAGGTGATATCACACCTTTCCTTCGAGCAGATTTGCCACAGGGATTAATTTAACCAAATTTGGAAAACACTTTTAACATCATTCAACATAAGGTGTTGCATAAAGGGAGGAAGGGGGACACCTATTGTTTAATATAAGTTAGAGATTTATTAAAGAAATCCTCTGAGTAATCACGTATTCCTGAATACTGCTGTGCGTTTTCATTTAATAGCTCCAAAACTAATTATTATGTAGCTACCTCAGTGTTTTGAAAAACATAGCATGCAGTTATTTTGTGATTGCATGTTATTTTTTCGTATCAACCTTGTCACTTCAAGAGGCCTTAAAACATAATTAAAATACCAGAGATCCTGTGATTAAGCTAAAGAGAGGCTTGTGCTTTGAAAATTCATCATTCAGCTACGCCATTTAATGGCTCTTCAGAAAATTTTAGCTTAAAAGACATTTAATAATATGTATTTAATCAAGCAGCAAAAAGAACTGTTCCCATTTCTTTTATAAGGTATATCATTACATTCAGCCATCAAGAACCACCTGTTTTTGGGCTGCTCTATAAGCCGTTGTAAATGGCAATCCAATAAACTAAAAAAAAAAAACCAAACAAACAAAAACCCACAAAGCAAAACAAAAAACAACAACAAAAATTACAAAACAAAATAACACAACAAAGAAACCAAAACCCACGCTGGACATTTTCTGCAAATGGGGCAGCCAAGTACCAACCCATTCATAAAAACAAGGAAGAAGACTCGAGCAAACTGTCTATTCATCAGGCCATTCACTGTTCTCCCACAGAAGGGACTTCCAGACACAATGCATACAACAAGAAGCAGATCAAAATTAGGATTTCACTGAGGAGTCTAGATGATATATACATGCTCTCATTAAGATTTATTTTGTGATTCTGACCCATACACTTTTTCTAAGTTATATATTCCAACGTGCAATGATAACAAAGTCTACGTTAAAGAGGCAGAACAACTATGCTAATTTTGAATTATACTGGCCAGGATATGAAAGGAGTATGTCAAAATAAATATGGCATGGAACTGGAATTCACTTCCCTTTTTCCCAGACGTACAAATCTCCAGTAAAATCCACCCTAAGCTTCTTTACTGTAAACCAAAATCAAATCAGTAACCAAAAAATAAGGTGGGTTCAACCCATAGTATTTTTTCATTAATTATCAGCAGTGTTGAACAGTAAGAATTTCAGTACTGAATTACAGGCCTTTGGAAAACACCAAATAAATTATTCATCTCAGCACTTCTCCATCAAGATGTTGTTGTCTAATATTCAAGTTTAGATGCTTACTGGAGCATCTTTTCAAGCTACTGAATTTTTACAACCTTAAAGTTCACTTGATAGGACAACAAGAGGAGGTCTTCAAGTTTCACGTCAATAAAGACATCCCTATCATCTAATAACATGTAATCACAGAATATCCTGAGTTGGAAGGCACCCATCAGGATCATCAAGTCTAACTCCTGGCCCTGCACAGGACAGCCCCAGAAATCACACCACATGTTTGACAACATTGTCCAAGCACTTCTTGAGGCTTGATGCTGCACTTCCCTGGGGAGCCCGTTCCAGTGCCCAAACACCTTCTGGGTGAAGAACCTCTTCCTGATATCCAACATAAACCTTCCCTGACAGAGCTTTGTGCCACTGCCTCAGGTCCCATCACTGGTTACCCGGGAGAAGAGATCAGTGTCTACCCCTCCACTTCCCCTCACGAGCATGCTGTAGACGCCAATGAGGTCTCGCCTCAGTAATAAGTATGTGTAAATTATATTAGAGAATCCCATCAAAAAAACCCAACATAAACATGGTCAGATTTTGAATATTTAGGGCGTCTTAATAGCATATTATGTGTTGAATTCTAACATTCTCAGCAAGAAAGAAGGCAACAATCCACTTTAAAGATCAGAGAGGAGTGAGGGAAAATTCACATCTAATGACCTGAAATTTTACACTAATAACTTTAGTCTGTTTTACATCTATGAATAACCAGCATCTTCTATTCCAAAATCGCTTCCCTTCCTAGACTCACATTATGGACATTCTCACATACGATTTTAAATATTTGAAGTTTTCAACGGGATAAGATCATCCTAAGCAGTTAGAAACTCACAGCTGAATTGAGAAGATACTGCTAAATTACTGTAGAGAGAAAAGATAAGCTTGATGCTCAAGATTCAAGCTGCTTTTAGGTTTAAAAAATAATAAATACTGTAACAAAAAGAATGGATTATACAGCTTTAGATTTACTATGTTCTTACCACAGCTGCTGGCTGAAAACACGGTCAAGAGTGAAAATTAGGAAGTGAGAATTTACTGGATACCAGGTAACCTATAACTATGGGCCCATTTGACTCGCTATTCAGCTTCTGAAAGTAATTTTCTAGCCATCTTTTTTTTTTTAATTATCTGTAATAGAAAGTAAAACACACAGCAATTAGATCTTTTAAAACATCTCAAATTATAGAAGATACTGCAGAATCAGTACAGGAATGTAAGAAAAGACTATAAACCAAACATCTTCATTACTCTTACTGGGAACTGTAGATCGTTAATTTCTCTTAAAAATCCACCAGCTATATAAAATAACTAGCACATTTTGAAGACTTGTGTGTGATTGGAGACATGGAGAACTTCTGGTTAGCTTGCTCAAGACATTTTTTCAGATCTAATGTTTCCTGAAATGAACACTAATTCATGAACCAAAGCTCAGGTAGCAACATCTTTAGGTGGAGGGAGGGGGGAGTTTTTCAAGATTTCTGCCAAATGCGTGGAGACATGAGTGGGGATTTCCAATTGCATGCTATGGAATCCATGGATTTCACAAGTTGGTTTTGTGATTTCTCAATACCCCATGTGATGCACCAGAATACCTTTTACCTTCCTACACTCATAAAAACTAGATCAGAATTCAGACCTGTTTTTCCTATCCATATTTCTATTTCCTTTATGTGACTGAGTTTTACTTGTCCTGACTGCTTTTAAAAATGTGTAATTTATCTCACATAGAGGAAAAAATATTACAGATTTGTCTAATTCAAGCATTTAGAATTTAAGTGAGACCTTAAAATGAAATTAATTTGCTGAAGCAAAAGGAGAGGTAAGGTATAGGAACTCTTTGGTCAGCTTCACCTTCTTTTTTCACAAAATGAATTCCACACATATTTGAAAGCTGTATTGGTAGGAAGTGACAAATCTACCACCCAAACTGAACTGCCATTAGTCACAAGTGGGATGATAGTGCTCATAACCTTTTCAGCCTCCTCTAACAGGAGCCAGATAATGAGCTCAAAGTTAGAATGCCATATAACAGTGGCAGAGGACACTTAACTGTGTAAGCAAAATCCAGTGAATCAGTGTGAACATGTAAAATCCACAATGTAAAATCAGAAAGATATTTTTCATTGAGAAACTGACAAGCTTGACTTGTAACTCTTGCTGTCAGCAACTGACCCTCACTACATGAAATGTTACTGATGCTCACTAGTAAGGCTATGAAACAGTCTTTATGGTGTAAGGAAACACCGTTCTCACTTTACACTTGAAAAACTGAGCAACTGAGCAACTGAGAATAGAATCTGGCTATAGCAACATCAATATGTATGCACTATAAAAATCAAATGAAAAATTAATTCATGTTCCCAAAGTTAATAGACCTACCAAGGAGAGTTCTGGCTGTCTGCAGAAGAGGAAAGATCATACATTTAAAAGGTGCCACGTAAAAAGTGACCTGTTTCATTTGACTTATTTACAAGGTCTGAGGTAAAGAGAAAAGCAGAAATCTTCTGTAGCCAGAGGTATGAATCACTGCAAGGACAAGAGGACACCCACGGTGCTACAGACAACTTGAATGAAGGGAGCCCAGATGGCTTTGAAGTAAATACAAGTTCATTTCTGGCTACCCCAGCTTACTTATCAATAGCAAGGCATAGAGGAGTGAGCAAGCCTACTGCACATCCATCATTCACATTCTCCATTTCATTATAGACAGAAAATGCACTTGCAGCATGTCAAGCTGAAATAGCTCTTGGCATGAGTCAGAGAAGAAAAACCATAAAAGATCAGCCAGGAGGAAATGCAAAATTGTTTAAAACCGGTGAAGTGTTTGTTTCTCCCAGTCTCTGGAAAAGGAAACGGCTTCATTTTGCAGAAAACCAGCTCAATAAAAGAGAACAATATGGAATTTCTTATTTCCTGATTATTTCAGAAAATAAAATAATTTTTTAGCTTCCATTTCTCCCTATTAGTTGTTCAGGAGAAGGATAGACATACAGACAAAATGACTATTTTCTAGAATATATTCTCTCCTTTTTCCTTCCATGCCTTTATTTTTTTCTAGGATTACCATGGTTTACTTACACCAAAGACATTCAGGATGAGACAGTATCTTAAAAATACTGTTTAATATATTTACTGGGTTTAGTCATCCTTTACTATGTCTAGAGGCTGAGGCACGTAAAGTCTTTGCCTACACTGCCTGCTAAAAGTGCTCTAATATCCTGAAATTCTGCTCCCTCAGGTGTTTTGAACACCAGTGAAGAATTCTGCCGCTCTTTTTCTGCCTACACACTACTACCTCCTTCTGATGGAAAATCAACACACAAGTCTCCTTTCACAATCCAGATGGAGGCAAATTCAGTCACCTCCCTATTGCTGAAACTGTGGTCTGTAGTCATCAGATGATAAAATGAACCTGAGAAATCTCGATGCAATAATTTTATCCTTACTTTATCATTTCATCTCTGCTTCAATCAAAGGACTGTCAAACGGTGTTATAAAGGACAAGCAAAGCATCCAGTAGTTAATAACTATGAGCATTTAATACATAGCATAAAGCAAAAGCCAGAAAAAACCCACAGAATCAAGAAATTAACCTTTTTGAGGGTAATGAGAGAATGTAAAAAAATTGAAAAATAAAACTTTCTGTGCAATACAACTGCAACATGGACAGCAGCAGCTCATACTTTCTCTAATATTGCTGCTCATAGTAGCAGTGAGACAGGTACCAACTCTAATTACTCGTAAATACACCCACTGCTATGGGTATCAACAGGCCAGATCAAACGATCACATAACCGATCCACTCTTAAAAGGGATATAAACAAATATATGAATATGTATAGTACTATACATTATAATGATAATATATAAAGAAATAGTAAATTGACAACCTTTCCAGGGAAGTGGTGGAACCACTGTCCTTGAAAGAGCGGAAAAAATGTGTAGATGTGGTGCTTAGGGGCATGGTTTAGTAGTAGAGCTGGCAATGTCAGGTTAGAGGTTGGATGATGTGGTTAATGGTTGATGGATGATCTTAGACGTATTTTTCAACTTTTGTGATTCTATGAAATTTAATTAAAAACATATTCCTCACTCAACAGTTTTGTTATCTATTTCGTTCTGTTGCTATATTTTACACATACCATATTTAATGTCCCCCATGCTTTCTTTCATGTGCCATCCTTGGTTTTAAGGCACATCAAATAATTCAAAGATCTCATCAATACAAACATTTTTGATCCAATGCATTAAGCAACCACTACTCTAACAGCCAAATGCTAATTTCTACTACCTGTCAGCAGGGTACCTGCACCCAGCCCTTCTCTATCCCTCCCATACATAAAGGAAGAGAGAATAGACAATAATCCAGTGATTCGAGTACTAATAAAAATATGAGTACAACATTGGTAGGCTTCTCTTAGGCTTTTTCCATGGAAAGCCCCATTACTCGTTATATATGTTAATTTTTTTTTTTAAATTAACAAAATCCCCCAAATTAACCATAAAGTCTCTAGCACCCTACCTCCACAAAATGTTAGTCCAAAATTCACAAGCTATGAAACATCCCAGCTCATAGGTGTGTCCTGCATTCTGCTTGTATTCAAAACCAGATAGTGAGGCAACAACCCACAAAATAGGTTTTTCATCTTCCTCTGCCTGAAGAAGTGTGTGCCAGGCATGTGTCAGATGTTAGTCACTACCACTTAAGGCACATGTATATAGACTATGCAAATGAGGAGAAAATATTCTATGAGACTGAAAAAGTCAAATTTCTGGATTGGTCAACAAATCCCCAGACTTTCAAACTGAACTCAGATAAAATAAAACCTTAAGAAACACCACCAACAAAAAAATGTCTCTGCATGCTCTGGAATTCTACATTAAGGTTTTTTTTAGAAAGCTCATGATCATACCATTTCTCAGAAGCAGAAGCTTGTACTCATGGTGAATCAACATACAACCATTCCACATATTGTAACACAGAACTTAATTAATCTTCTTCATCGTTTCCGTACAGAAAAAAAAAAAGGTTTAGTATTTTATCTTAACACTGATATTTTCATTTTTTAATACAATGTTAGTTACTGATAAGCTCTTATAAAAGATTTTCCTTCTTATTCCAGATGAGCAGACAGAGGAAGACAAAAGTAACACAACTGGAAAGAAACCAGATTTCTGTGTATTTGGTTGTTTTGCACACACAGAATCAATCAACTGAGAAAACTACATCTGAAGAACACAAACCAAAGGAAGAAACAGCATGATTTACATGCAGAAAGATAGCTCTGCAAAAATATTCTCGTATCACAAGGACTTGATCGCATGCTCAGTAAAACTGAAAGTGCAGTCACAACTATTCTGGAGGGATTAAGGATTCTGATTGGTACTTGTAGTCACAAGGAGCAGACCTAGAAGAGGAAAAATATATTAGGAAGGTCGAGCAAAACTGGTACTGACCATCTGGGACACAAGGACTCAGTGATCTGTTGTTTGTTTTGAGGGAGTTTAAAAGGGCTTGGGAAGAGCCCACGGTGAACCTGTGGCACACACAGGCCAGGTTCAGACACAAGATACAGTGCTTAAAAGTGTGTTGCAGTTCAATAAATGATCCACTTACAATCAATCTTATCACAGTGAAAAGTAATTTTACTTAATGAGTAGAGCACTATTTTAATATTTCAGATTAATCTGAGGAAATGACAAGTCATCCAATTTTCCCTACTTTTTTTCCTAACCTCAGCCACATTTCACCAATTATGTTTTTTATGCAGGGGCAAAAAAATTAAAATTGTAACCAATTACACATTTTAATATGCAATGCTCCATGTGTTAATGAAAAAGTTACGTTGTCCAAGTTATGGATGTGTATGGGAATAATACGTTCCCATAAGAATTGGTGAAGACTAAGAAAACAGTTTTCCATTAGAAAATGCATCATTTTGCAGGAATGCTGTAGACAGAATTTCATGGCGAACAATGTCAAAATTAAGCAACAAACATTCCCATCTAATTTCAATAACATTAAAATATTGCTTTGATAATGCAAATATTAATCCCTAATATATTCTTTGTTTTGAACTATAATATAATCAATATTATTTGAATGGTATGCACTAACTTCTTTTGAAACTATCAAAACAAATTCTTTAATAAGAAACAAGAAATTCAGTTTTCCATTTCTATTTGGAAATGAAACAAAGAAATGCCAATTTGTTGTGATTTCCCACTGAAAAGATAATTCAAGGTTGTAACTTCAAAGGATCGTTTGTGGTTAAGTATATTCCACATTGAGAGACCTAAAACAATTACTATTTTGAGCATGTATGAACATAAAACATGGGTGTCTCACTACTTTTGTGGTCACTAATAAAACCTTTGCAGTTTCAGTGGTGGTCAGTATCCAAAGAATTTAAGATCATGATCTCATCACTAAGAAATGTTATCAACTGTAGTGTAAGATGACTTAGTTTTTTAGATATGTTGTTTATATGTTCTTGGCATACATAGATCGCTATTTTCTTATTTCAAAGTCCTAGTCTTTTGTGTACATAGGTGTTCATTGCCAAAGCTCTTTCTTATAAGAAGCTCATAACTGGATTTTCAGGAGGACAGAAGAGCATATTAACATTGCCTAATATTAGATAATGTCTCCCTTGGGCCCTACATAATCCACAGTGAGCAAGAGAATTCTTCAGAGAACATCTCAGACCTCTTCTGTCAGACTTCTGCTCACAGTCACCTGATAAAAGATCCTCTTTGTCCTCTTTAGATACAGAAGACTTCTAAGAGATTAAACTAACATACCTTTAAAGAAATTAACATTCTCACATAAAACAAAGAAGTGCAAATATTCTTTCCTTCCTCCCAGTTTAAACAATGTTCAAATTCATACTTGCAAAAGACAAAGATTGGTACAAGAGTTGGAAACCAAGACTCAGACATCAGAATTAGAGTTAAGAAACCCTCATCTAGTACGAAAGTATCAGGAGTTCACTACCAAGTCATATTTCTAAATTAGTCATTGATTAGCTATCACATGGAAAACAACTCCTTTGAATTCTTCGAATATGATTTCAGACATACTAAAAGAACTCATTTTGCTTTGTTTCTCCATCTGTAAATGGACATCTTTGAGTTTAGGTTATATCTGTCACTACAACATATATATGAAGGGATAGAACTACACCCAAGTGGCATTCACACTAATTGCTTAATAATGGAAAAGCACCTTCAGGATATGAAGTGTGTATTAAGTATTGCAAGCTCCAACCTCTTTTCAAAAGAAAGTTACTAGTGCTTGCAAAAGCAAAAATGACTCCATGTAATTAAACAACGAAGAGCCCTGCTAACTCTGCAGTGTACAAGCCTGTACCCCAGTCAGAAGCCGGCACACTCAGGACCAATCCTGCTGAGCTGTCCTCATTACAAAGATAAGGAAAGAAAACAAAGATGTTTTCTTTATGTTCTCTTAATAATTACATTTGATCTGCCTCACCAAAGATCTCCTGCTAGCAATGTATGAAGTGTTTCAATGGGTCAGTCTCTAGCTGTTTTATTTTCATTTCAAACATAGCAGAGACTTCCTATTTATAATTTCCAAGGCAATATCCAGTGTACTTTCCCATCTTAAGCCTTTCCAGTCATGATAAGCCAATTAGACATCAACTGCAAGCTCAGCTAGCAATTTATCCTAATTTGCCAATGAGCATAAAGTAAAATGGCTTTTTCTAAGACTTTAGATGTTCTATGACCATTGTACCCAGAAACACTTTGAAGGTTCATCAAAGTTACTTCAATGATTTTTTTTTTCTTCCTGCTCAATTTCCAATATACTTTTGCTTCAGAAACTGGTTGATTGAAACTATTAAGGCATATCTCTTAATGTGGATGCAAAAATAAATCCTTAACATGGGCTTATATGAACTTAAAACACAATAACTTTACCAAGCACTGTGACCAGTTACTTGCTCTGAAAAATCAGAATAAATTGTCACTGAATAAAACATACTTTCAAGTACAGAATTTCTCTAAGCAGTTGTTCATACAGTAAAAGCTCTACAGGTTAAAGAACAAATAGCCCCTCTTAAGTTCAGAAAGGGTCTGGATAGGAGAAAAGCAACCTGAGTTTGTCAAGACCTGGAACTTGTTCCACACGTGATTTCTGATATACTTATGCAACTCTGCTACAAAACAAACCACAAATATTATAAAAATAAAAACATAAAGTAGGACAGAAATCTATTTTTGAAACAAAAAGCTTTTGCTATAATTCATTACATTTTAATTCCTCAGAGAAGGAGGGTACTGACATTTCAAAATAAAACATTTTTAGTAAAAAACTAAAAAAACATTGAGAAGACTTGTGAATTTCATTTCCTGGCATTGCATAAAGACATATAATACAGTTTATGAAGACTCTAATGCCCAAATCCTCTTCAAAAAGAATGAACAAAAGGAAAATTTGAGGAAATTATGTGGAAAAAAGGCATTAACATTTTTTAATTTTAATTTTTCGCACACCCAATTTTAGACCATACAACAATAATCACCATTGCCTTTGCACAAGTGGGAAGGCAAAATAATTCCCAGTACATCACATAAATTATTTGAAACTGTAGATTTAAAGTGAAAATAGATAACTCTCACATTTCAATATTCTTTCTGAGCTCCCTGTTAACAGTCTGCTGAGTCGTCCCAGCAGGGATCTCTAGCTGAAGAAGGTTGATTGCAAGATAAAACACAAAACTTGAGGCCAGAAGACAACAAAGAGGATTTTCCAAGGCACATTCAAAGTAAGGTAAGACAAACTGATTAGGAAGGTCATTTCATTGCTTCCTGTAAGAATTAGTGAAGACTCATAGAGCTTGTTTAAACTATATCTAAACAATAATTTCATAGCCTTTTAGTACAGCTTCCAGCTTAATACGACCCAGCCTACTTGAATCCTTGCCTGTTCAGTGTCTTCCCTAGACAGTTCCAGGAACCGAGCCTTAGCTTAGATTCCAGTGATCATATTTCAGCAATGGGATGAGCATCCCTGAGTGCACATGCTGTCCAAGAGTACTGTCATAAATGAAACTTCCCCTACCAACATTAATCACTTAAGGCTCATCCTGTACGCTTACAGCCAGTGAAGGCTGGTTTTGAGAAGCGATAAGGCAATACATCTTCTCAGAGCAAATGTTGCCTAAGCAGCTACACACAGAATAATACCTCCTTCTTCCCCCACCACAGGTAGAGACAGATTGCAAGGCATGGTAAAAACATCTCTACCCACCAAGCCTTTGGCATCACGTCAGCAAAGAAAGTTACCACCACCAGCAGCATGCATTTGACCTTGAGAAAAACTTAGTGTTAACTGGTACCAAAGGGATCAGTAAATGAACAATTTTTCCAGCACAGTTTTCAATTACTTTGATGAGCAATTAAAATGTTAATTAAAAAACAATCCAAAACTCAGTACTCAGAAGGTTATGAAATAATAAGCTCCTGTACACTTGCTGCATTGGAAGCACTAAGAAGGTCACAATGCAGCTGGAGCAGAGAGGTGTAAAAGAGAGCGACTGTATTATACTTGGGGTTGTTTGCTTATTTAAAGAGAAAAAGATACTTTAAATAACATCTAGCAATGTGTTTTCTAACTGCTGAGTTAGACCAGAGATTTATATAAAGAGTAACTTGGCAGATAGTGGCTTCAGGCAGAAATCATCACTCACCTAGGACAGGAAAAGAAGCACCTGACCTCTATTGTCACATCAAGAAGTTCAGAGTTCATCAGTCAAATTCTAATATAATCATGAATTGTTTAAATAATTAGGATATTTTTTTAAACGGCTAAAATTTGGGCTGACTTCATTTCCGCCATCAAGAGAATTAGAAACTTGCTTTTATTTCAACTTCCTGCTGTGATTCTCATGCAACTCTAGAAATTTAGAACCTGGCATCTGAAGAAACCTAATTACCATGAGTCACCAAAAAAAAAAAATATATTTTGGAAGCTAGTAGTAGTGCCTCCTCCACTATGTAGCAGTTAAGACCTGTTCAGGAGGAGGAAGTGTCTCACCTGTTCCTCCAAAGCTACTAACTGAGATTTTGTGCATTTACCAAGTCATTTTTTCTATCATATCTATAAATATTTGCTAGAAAAAAAATAAAACAACAACAACAACAACAACAAATCAATAACCCAAACCAACCAACAAAGCTCAAAATTTTGCTGGTTTTGGTTTTTTTAATGCTGCCAAGTTGCATTTAATGCAAGGCAGGAAACCAACCTCCTTGTCACAGTACACTGACTCTGTCATGGATGCCGCAATAAAGTGACTTTCCCTTAAACAGTCTCAATGACACAAAGTGCATTATCATTAAAATTAAAACAAAGCAGTAGGGTAACCTCAGCCTTCTAGCACCCTGAAAAAGTCACTGTGATTCACTAAAAGTAAACAAAAATGTTTCTTAAATACACAGGATCTTGCCATCTATTCAGTAGGTCTCGTGTCGTGTGACTGATATCTAATATTTGAGATTAAAGACGGAGATCTTTTGCAATCTTGGAAACAACTGTACGGNTTAGGCAACCACCAGCGACTCACAGCAGCTGGGAACCCTGCTAAGTGCTGCTGCACCGGGAGCTCCTGGAGTGTCCTAAGCAGGAGAACAGCTGTTTGTCGCCTGCCACGCCACCGGGCGGCTAGTGGTCAGCGCGGCAAAACAGTATTAATTTGCTTTTCTATCCTATAAAATCATATTTATGGAACCACACAGAATAAATTGCCCATGTCTTACACATCAGTTTATCCATCAGTATTTAAAAACAAATAAAATAGTAGAAAAAATACTATCGGGGAGTCAAACAGCAGAAGGCACTAGAAAAATATTTATACCAAATATTTATACCACAAAGTATAACTCAGATCTTGTATCAGAATTAAGTTCTTGTTCCAGTCATACCGGTTCTGAAACTGCATTGGACTGCATGGTTACACAGACACAGACACAAGACCAGAAAAATAATTTCAGAAGTAGTCTCACTGAAGTAAGCCATATACTAGATTGCAAAAGCAGTTTAATCTAACCCCACTGCCTAGAGCATGTCAGTAAAAAAAACCTCAGAAATTCTTTGCCTCACAGACTGAAAATCATAATAAGTTATTACTGCAAGGTTTATTTTTTCCTATTAATAACATTAATCTACAAAATAATCTGAAAATTAAAATTTAAATCCTTGAATTACACCTTCCACTTCAGTATATTACTAATATTCTTTCTGATTAATAAATCTCCAGGGCTGTACATGACAGCTGTTAAGAGAATCTAGTAATGCTGCAGGAAAGAAACGAAACAATTCTCTTTATTGGAAACTGCCAGGTAAAATTTGATCAGCTAACTGTAGTTCACGAGTGGATTTTGGCCAAGACCTTGCGAAGATTAACACCTCAAATTATGATATGGATCAAATTAGCATTTCAAAGAAACATTGCTATAACCATACCATTAATTTTAATTGGATACATCTTCTGAAAAAAAGTCTGCTTTTCAATATTATTAAAAATATTTTACTAAACATTGAAATGTTCAAATAAGTGGTATCAGCAAAAAGAAAGCATGGCTGCAATGATTGTTAGGGGGAAAAAAAGTCCCTAAGGTGTTAGCTTTCCCTTTTTTTCATTATAAATCCCCTTAAGTCTGCTAATCCAACTTCGTTTCTCCAGCATCATTTACATTTTGCATGTGAATTTCCCAGCAGGTTCTGGCAGCTCCAGGTATTTTACTTAGTAAAGTGTCAGAGGATTCTCACATTTCTTTCTATGCCACAAAATCCTTGTAAGGCCACCTAAATAGTATTGTGGTACATGCTAGAAAGATCGCGTCTTAGGTGACAAAGTGGACATAGTCTTACCCTAATGCAAGAGAATCAAATATAAAAGATTATATTATCAGCATATTTAAGGAAAGTTGGCGGTTTCACCAACTTTGACAGAATGTGACTTCCTAATACTAGTGCCAATAAAGAGCACAGGAGAAAGTCACTGAAGGAACTGACTTACATTCACATTTTTAATGTATGCTTTCATTACATATATTAAGGAATAAGAGCCCTGAAGATGAACAGGGGAGTGGAGCATGTCCTCTCTCCTACAGGGAAAGTCTTAGAGAAATGGGGTTGTTTGGCCTGGAGAAGAGAATACTCAGAGGAGAACTTAGAGCACCTTCTGGTACCTGAAGGGGGCCTACGGGAAGGCTGGAGAGGGTCTTTTTAGAAGTGATAGGACAAGGAGGAATGGCTTTAAACTGAAAGATGCTTAGAGTAGATATTAGGAAGAAATTCTTTACTGTGAGGGTGGTGAGGCACTGGAACAGGTTTCCCAGAGAAGTTATGGATGCTCCATCCCTGGAAGTGTTCAAGGCCAGGCTGGATGGGCCTTTCAGTAACCTGGTCTAGTGAAAGGTTCCCTGCCCAAGGCAGGGGGGTTAAAATTTGATTATGTTTAAGGGTCCTTCCAACACAAACCATTCTTTTTCTCTCACATTATTCAAGACAGCAATCATTTGTGGCACTGGGGAAGAATACTGAATATAAACTGCTTGACCATACTAAGACTTGAACTGATTCAGCTGCTACAGAAGTCAAATTCCATATAACTTAAGCTAAACAAGGAGCTGTACCAATAGCTTTCAGGAGTTTAATACCTAAAAACCAGCAATGAACAGTTTGTGTTTCTATAGAGTCAAGAGCAGTTTCTGCCTAAATACAGTTATTTTGCCATCTACAGTTTATTTAGATTTTCATTAAATATAAAATCACTAAGCTATTTCTCTTGAGATCTACAGCTGGTTTAAGGGTGCTGCAAATGTGTTCACCTTTTCTCTAGTTTTCTCTACCTTTTCTTTGTACTAACATGGAATTAGTCATCCCTTTCAATTATCATCACAAAACCATATGAAACTGTTGATATGTAAATTCTTGCGAAGTGCACCTCTCAATCTAGGCCCACAGTTTTAAAGGCACTTCATCTGAAACAGGACAACAATAATTTGTGGAAGGGGAGAGGAACAACCACAACACAAATAAAAACAGTAGTTATGGAACCCATAAATCTGACAGAACTGAAAGGTTTTCAAAACAGACTATAAAACAGATATCAAAGAGGAATAGACAGGGGTTTCTTCCCCTTTCAAAATGTTAAACTGAGTAACTCTTTACTCTTAGAAATGAGTTCAAATTGACTTTTCTGCAGTCTGCTACTAATATTTTAGTTGCTTTGTGTTACAGTAAAGAAAACATTTCTGATACAGTTGCTATTTAATCTTGGTTTTAGATATAAACCACAATTCATACTGCAAACCATATCTATACGGCCTATATGGCTGAAATTCAGAGGTCTGATGCTCAGGTTTGAAGCCTACAGTTGTCATGTGGATTAATGTTACACTATGTTCATTATGTACATTAATGTTACATAATTTTTTTTTCTTTTTTTTTTTCCCCCTACTACCAATATCCCAAAGGTTCTGCTGAGATACCCTGAACACAAAATGACAGTTTGGTTGGGGTTCTTTGAATGAAAAAGCAGAAGGAAAGGAGTCATATCAAAGAATTCAATGACCCACTTACCTCCAGAGAAGAGATGAGAAGAGGAAAAACCAGCTAGAAGTGGAAAAAAAAAGGAGGCACGAGAGTATGGTTCCAGTAATTCACTTTTCCTGCTTCCTTTTTACTATAGAAAAATAACTGTGGCAAATAAAATACAGGCATTTCTATCTGCTGGGGCAGATTTACCTTCCTGCTCTATTTACTTCAGCTGATTGCTGTTCTTATTCAAAATTGCTTCGTTCCGGGAGTACATAATTTGACTCCTTTCCTTCATGTGGTATTTTAACTTGTGTTCCTCTTCGGTTTTCTCCCCTCCCCAAAAAATTTCTTTTTCTTTCTCTCCTAACATTCTCCTTAATATAATTCTGTTTCATTTGCTGGTATTTTTATATTGGATTCTGAAAGCCAGACTGTAGTTTTACAGCCAAAATATTTCAGTTAACAGTATAAAAGACAGATGGCAGAATTTGCAGTGTTTTAGTTGTGATGGTCTTTTACTGACAGTCAGTACAAGGAGAAAACAAAGGATTGCTGAAACTTTTTCCCACAAACTTTTGGAAGTATGTGGAAACACTGGGAAATCATAGAAAGTGTTTGGAAACTCCCTTGTTGAAAAACTCAAAGATTCAGATAGAGTACTCGAAATTGCACATCCATGAAAGGAGGCAACAGGTCTCCTTTATGCCAGGGGGTAATACCTGCCTCCATTACAGCCACTGGCAGTAGCTCCAGAAACCGCTACTTCTTTTCTACAAGAGAACGTCCTGGCAAAAAGTTGCTCTTTTTTTTACAACTTGAAGGCTGTTCCCACATGTTTTTACTACTTTACTACCATTTCTGATTAAGTGGACAAAGAAGGGATATAAAATTTAGCTGTGTTTTGTAGGACATAAATAAAAAGATGCAATGCTCAAGGGCAGAAAGATTTGAAAGCTAACCTTCTACCCAAAGTGTTTGCAGGAACTACAGCATGCAGAGGACAGCCTGACAAATTGTTTTTCTTACAGCTTCATCCTCCCAAATACTCCTTCTCTCAAGAGTTTGAAAGTATGAAGGCAGAAAAAAATGAGGATAAGAACCACATGGTATCACCATAAGGAGAGTAGGTGGAAATATTAAAATGGGGACATTTATTTTATAATGTGTATTTCCCGACTTCGCCTCCCAGATTCGCCCATCTTTTCATTATAATATTTCTGTGCAGTCACCCACCTAATTTATTGTTGTGTTTTTCAGTGCATAAATGAAGCCTCCAGTTTGGAATTGGAGAACTCAATTGTACCAGAAATTGCATGCTGACCCATAATTTAATGTGAATCTGCACATAAATAGTAAACTTTGCTGCTGCTAGTGCCTCTTTTGGAGCTTCCCAAGCTTTAAAAAGAAAAAATATTAAATAAAATAAAATAAGAAAAAAAAAAATCAATTTTGTGCTAATTTGGCATGGGTTGGTAATTTTCAGTGAGCTTGACATAATTACTTATAAACTACATGTAGTGGGGTTTGAACCTTTTGCATTGCAATGAACTTTTTCCACCTGTCTCAGACTCCTTGCTACAGAGACAATGGAAGTCACAGTACAGCAGTTCCAATGAAAACAGACAAAAAAATTTTAAAAAAGCATACTGAAAGAATGAAGGAGAGGATTAGCACTGAGTTTTCTGTTTGATCCAGCAGTCTTCTTCCCTCCTACTTCACAGGACTGAGCAGCATGCAAACATCCAGCCAAAGATGTGAGAGGGTTCACAGTTCCTTTTGTGAGTTAGCACATGGCTCCAGGTCCAACGGGGGGAAGGAGTTCCCTCACTCTGCATTTTGGTAGAAAAGTGGAAGCTCACTTCCCAGCTAATCCCACAATCACAGTTACAACATGGAACACCTCAAGAGCAGTAGCGCAGATCCTGTCACATCTCTGTGTATGGTTTCCTCCCCACAAGCCAATGGTCTGTGCAACTCTCCAGAGAATGTCACTACGCACAAACTCATCTTGTTATTGGAAATATTCTCTCTAAATTAGACCTATTTTAATTTTAACAATAGCCTTCTGCTATTCGATCACATTTGCCAGTTTCAATTAACATCTGAAAATCTTATCTATTCACATTCCAGAGCTTTAAAATGGCTTAATATCCCATTAGCTTTTGCACACATAAATTTAACATTAAAATTTAAAAAAATTAAATTGCAGGGATGCTGGAAAGGAGACAAAAGTGCAAGACTGCTTCAAATGCAAATGAAATCTCACTAAGACACTCATCTTTAACATTGCTATCTATCAAAATAATAGGAATATGGATGAAAGATGCAGATCAAAGCAACCTCTCAAAATTGTCGATTAACAGGGCTACTGAAGGACATCATTTTTTATGCGTCTTTGGGCTGTGTCTAAATTATGTATAGTTACTGCTTGCATAGTGGTAATTTTATTTAGATCTCATTTCCCTAGTTTGCCTCTGAATGTCATGGGTTTTTGTTCCTTTAATTTTTTGTTCAATTACTGATTTTTTCTCAAAAGGCATCTGATGATGCAATACTGATCTCTATTTCCTACCTTTCCTCCACGAAAGGTAGGAAAGGCGAAGGAATCATTTATCATTTTGCCTTTAAAATGATATCTCTCAAATTACCCGAAAGCTCTTATGTTTTAAATTAGTTTTCCAGGAGGTCTATAGAAGTGGTGCTCTCTGTTATACACCTTAGTGTCAGTAGAACAAAAGAAAAAAAAAATCTCTTCCCATTTCTAAATCCAACAGATATTCTACCATATCTTGCATTTATCATATTCCAGATAAAGTAAATTAACAGATTTAGTAAACAAGGGACTGGTAAGTCTAACCCTCATTTTCTTAACAAATATATAGTAAATGATAGCATCAGGGAAAAGAAAACATGAGACAGGGAAGGTAGAAGAAAAGACCAACAAAGCGTTTTATACAGTTATTCTTGGTATGATTTAGCAGCACTGCAGGAACTAGTGCAAATCCACTAGACGTAAAATACAAACTCAGATGTTAAAGTAAATCTCCATAGTCCAAAACATGAGTTCTTGTCACTGTGTAGGACTCCCTTGGTGGAAGGGCTGCCCTGCACACACTTCTCCCAATCATAAATCCTTGCCTCTTCAGAAGTGATATTCCCTACCACTTATCTACTTCCCCCCACTGCAGAACTGTGCACCTCCAGGTTTTTTACACTTGCATTTAAACTGAATTACTTAAAGAATTTTATGTTAATAAAAATAAGTGAAAAATACTAGAAATCAGAATAAGAGTTGACTCTATATCACCATTCTCAAAATGAAAAATTCATCATTGCAAACACTAAAAATTTTCCATCATCTACTATAAAATAATAACATATTATGTACAGACCAGCTACACCCCAAGCAGTGAATAACAAATAACTGAAGCAAATAAATTGCTCATTTTCAATGGTTCATTTCATGCCATTAGTTGTTGAAAATCATTTGCTAAAAATAGCAGATATTTATGAATGACTATCACAATCATAAAAATAGGGATGTATTAAAAGGTAAGGAGAAGAAGAGACTGCATTTGTAATTAATAGCACTGATAATTAATGCTTTACCTAGTCTCATCTGTCATGCATTTTATTCCAAGTGACCAGACTTGCTGAGTCTGAAATTATCTGAAATTATGATTTCATGCCTTACAGTACAAAATGAAAACAGATCAGGAAACAGCAGCTTTTACAAGGTATGCAGAAGGTTCTAGTGTTTTCAACCATCTAATATGAAAGGTGTGCAGATGTGACAGATGGGTCTCAGTCCTGTTGTTATTCATGTTACACTTGATTTCTTCATTCCTTTGCTCACACACAAAGTACAGCTACAGAAGAGTGTTGTTGCTCTAAACCTGATGTTATTGCTACATGTTGTTTCCTTGATGCCTATTAGCAAACCAGCTGCACGCTGGATCAAAAAACTCCTTCTGGAAAAACATCAGTTTTTTTGGTCAGTACTCTGCAGTTTCTAAACAGGCAGATCTCAGCAGATACCTGATGAAACTTCTGACCTTCCCTCCTGTCCTGCTTTCAAAGTGCTGAGCACTTCAAAGGATGTTTTCTCTTAGTGTGATGGAGATACCAAAAGCATGATGCTAAAAACAATGAAAAAAATGAGAAAATAGGGAATAAAAATAGGTTTTTTAACCATCTGCATGGCCACAAACTAAAATAAAACACTTCTAGATCTCAGGCAAAATTTGATTATTAAAACATAGTAATTTTTTAGACATGGTCATTTATTAGAAAACTCTCCACACCCAAGACACGAAATGCTATTGTGTGTGAATGTGAAGTGCTAAAGAATAGACAAAGCACATATGCTAAAGAGAAACTAATTTTCTCATGGACTGCAGAAAAAAAAGTCAGATGATATTTTATTTTACTGTACCATACAAGAAAACTGCAAGATTTATCACACTGTTAATGCTCCATTTGAGTTCAGGCAGTAGTCAGAAGTTGGTCTCATCATAATGCAAGTCATGAGCAATCATATGTCATATCTCCCAACCTCCATGCATTCATATCTACATGTGAAGATATTAAAGATTTAATTGATATGGGAATAAAATATCCAGATGAGGGTAAACCTTGGATTTACACAGTGACCCAAGTCATCTGTTTTCTAATAATTTCTTTCAGTTAGTCTTGTTTTTCTATTTATTTTAATTTGCTACCAGATACTAAATCGATACCTTTATGGACTTTTTGCTCTATAACCTCACAAATCTTCCTTCTGAATACTAAAACTCATCTCAGCTTTCAACATTTCATAAATAACATCAAAGTTTACATTTTTCATATGGAAAACTTAACCCTTACCTACACCAAATTTCATTTGCCACTTTATTATGCGGCTGCTGAGTTGTGTAAGATCCTCCTTCAGTTCTTCAATTTAACTTTGCTATTTCCATTAACAGCCATCAATAAACTTTCTTACTCTACCAGCTGCAAATTATTTCATATGCTAGATAGCTCTTGTCCCAGCACAAATATCTTTCAGCTCTGCTGGTGATTTAGAGAACTGATAATTTGTTCCTTCCCTGTGTTTCCCATGTTTAAATCACTGCCTCACCTATTCAAGGATTTCCCTTCTGATTGCCCTGCTCATTGCTTTGCACAGAGGGATTCACTTTACAGAAGTTATGCTGACCTTTCCTCCATCTATTTATCTACAAAGTCTTTTGCTTTTTGTACAGATTTTAGCAATTTGCTATGTACAGTTCTCCAAATCTTCCTGAAGCCCTCTTTAGAACTTATATTTGGCACCTTGCAGCCTTGAAGTATTTGGGCAGCAGGAAGCAACAGGACACAAACTACATTTGTTAGTTATGTGTACTAATTCATCCTCACTTTCCTTCTGAATTCTTTTCTGGTCCTGGCTTATTCAATTCACCTCTTGGTTGCACAGCGTCTACTGCTGACAATGTTTAGTCTCTGAAATGACATTGATCCAGTGCAAGACCTCAAAAGCTGTCATTAATGTGGGCAAACCAAGCAAGGAAACATTGCCTGTCCTCTGTAACCCCATTTTTAGATTGCTTTATCATAAGCGTTTTAAACTGATCACATCATGCCCTGAAATATAAACAAAAGCTTCTCCACAGGGACAAAGTATCTTTTCAGATACTTTGTGTTTCTCTTTTCAGATTCACATGCCAAAAGTTCTTCAATTATGTTTTGTACAGACTATGCAGTTGCTAATGAAGCCGGAAAGATCCAGAAGGACATTCATTCTCAGCAAATTTTTATGGACAGGACAAAAAAAAAGAAAAACAAAAAACCACCACCAACAAAATCAATCTTATTCATCTGTACTTCTTCCATAGTATTTTTAACTACTTATTTTAATATTCAGTATAATAATTTAGTTTTCATGTACTTTTGGTTTAACATTTCATATGTTTGTATATGTGTGACTCAGTCTTAGACATGCATTGTTCAGAACTGGAAAAAAAACCCCAATCTAATAAAAGAGAGGCCTCAGACACCCAAGATAATGTTTCATCAGTCTGGATAGCTGCTGTAACTCTGTTTTGATCAGGTACAGAATATAAAACTGATCTTCTGGAATTCAAATTCCTTTGAGGTGGATGCAGAAGGGTGTTCTAACATGCACTGAACAGCCTGCTTTAAAGGACTGATAAAAATTCAGATTCATAATTATACCCATTCCTTTCTAGACCACCTTTCCAGAGCTGAAATAGAATAGACCTTTCTGAAAAAAAAGCTAAGCTGAATCATTAGCAGAACTAGCAAAACAACTTTGCAGATATGAAAAGACAAGAATTTACATGGATAAAATCACTCACAGCAAGACAGTTTCCTGTTACTGCTCCAATGCTCTCAGGTCTGTTGGATATCAGCTGCTTAATCCACATGTTTCTTCTCACCTCTTTCCCCTCCTGATTTTCTGATATCTCTTGAAATTCAAAGTACAGCACATAATAAATGTAATCTTACACACTATTACCCTGTCCCTTTCATGTAAAAGAATACATTTTGGCAAATATTAGTAGACCTTCCAGTATTCCGTTCCTCCTACTCAGTGGTAGAATAAATACTTCACATTAATCCTTAATATAATAGAAGCTGTTTGAATGGTTTATGGCCTTGGAGCCAGGACATACATTTCACATTGAAAATAAAATGCTGACCCAAGAGAGAAGACTACAGATTTCACACTGTGGGAAAGGAGGAAATCAAGGAAAAGAAAGGGACATCATTTAACAAGCTAGATGACTAAATCCATCCCTAAAATAGCTCTACTGAAAGCAAAGGGGCTATTTCCAGCAAGGATGAATTCACGCCAGAAATATCAGTTATTGGACTGCATTACCAAACAGAGTTTTATAGCAGTGAAAATTCCTTGGATCCATAGCAGTTAACAGATATGAAGTAAATGTCTTTCAAGGCCACTGCCTCAGCCTTCTCTGATGAATTTGGGGTACATTATGCCTACAGTGTTTCTGCTGGAGTCACTCCCATGACCTCTTTGGGTAAATGAAGCAAGGGAAAGGACAAAGTGTATTATAAAGAAATTAAATTATAGAATTAGGAGAGACATGGAAAAAAATTGAGAACTCCTAGCTAGACAATCCAAGATACAGCAGATAGTTAAAAACTTAGGTAAACACATTGCCCTTCTCCCTGGTTACATCAGGATGTGGTGAGAAACAGACAAGTTGCCACATTTAAAGAATAATAAAGACAGTGTTCCAAAAAATCACAAAACTTCAGTATGCATTACATAACTCCTCACTGCAATGTCCCAGTATTTGTCCATCAGTAATTGTATCAACTGTATGAATATATGAATCTCAACTACATAGTAGGAATAGATCTCCAATAAATCCCCTAGTAAAACTACATTGAAAAGTATGATTTATCATTACCATTTTCAAGGATCTAAAAACACTTGTTGCACAGAACAAAGATGAGTACATGCCCTAAACTGATGACCTTGAAAGCAGATAGACATTAAACAGTGATTAGGGTGGAATAGAATCTCAAAGAAATATTTACATACAGGAATGGTAACTCAATAGTCACCAAATCCTACATAAAGTCAAATTAGAATAAGATCTAATTATTTTGGAAATTAGCTCTTCAATCAAGAACCAGAGATCAAAATAGATAACTACTCTTTGATACAAATCTAAAAACTCACAAATTGAAGAGATCTTTTGTCACTAAAAGATAAACCTCTAAAAGAGAGAAGATAAGTGTTTCTAATAACGCTTACTGTTAGAAGCAGCAGGCACGAAGAAGTCCTAAGTAGCACTGAAAGTACTATACTTTTATTTAGTATTGAAAGTTATATGTCCTTTTTGACTGCACCACACAGGAATACTTTAAAAACAAAACAATTAACATTTTAAATATTTGCTGTTTCCTAGGCCTTCCTGATTCCCATGACCTTATGCTGCATAATCTGTGCACAGTCTGTAAACCCAATGTGAAATGTACTACCAATATACATAAACATAACAGCTACTCACTGGAATGACAAAATGCAGGTAGTGAGCCTAAAAGTGGCTTTACATACTATTCAGTGCACAACTATCATTCTTCAGTGCATTCCACTTTTTTTGTTCCATAATTCTTGTAATAAATACTTGTAAATCCACACATATTGCTACAACACTCTTTTGCTTTTACTGAAACCTCTGGAAAGTATCTCTGAGAACTCTCTAATGTTAAATTGGGTCAACCCCACTACATTCACATAAGGTAACACTTGTAAATGAGAAAACAAAGGCACACGATGCCTTTTAAATTTAGACAACGCTTTAGGACCCTTTAAGCATCTTACAGGCTAGAGCACAAAAATGCAGCTGTATGGTTTTATTTGAAAATCAGCTTTCCCATTGTATACTTGCACACCTTACATCACACTGCAGGCAGTAGTCTGCTCCTTTGAACCTGGCCGGGCTGCATGTTGTGACCCAATGAACTGCTCAAGGACAGGGCTGAGGACAAATTCATGAAAGGAACTGGACTGTGCCCTCCCAATTCAGTCTTCTCACCAAACCTCAGCCACATTTCATACGGGCAGGCTCAGCTAATCATTCTTTTGTGCGTATTTATTGTAAGCAGACAACTTAATGTGGGTCTCCACCAAGTATGTGATCTAGGAAAGGCTTTCAGCTCCTACTGCATGTTGGGGTGTCCTGGCCACAGGGAATCAGGACATGGAGGCAGTGTTGTACCCAACAGAGTTAAGCATTACTGGGTTCAGCCACTTAAACCACAGGATAATTGCAGGCACTCTGATTTAAGACGAAGAGCAAAATGAACCCTTGTAGCTAGCACTCTGAGCGCATTATAGGACTTTACCCTAGAAAAGCAGGCTACTTATTTAGTGTCTAAACCGGAGCAGTAAGCCAACACTAATGGTTGTTACTAATTAGACTTTTAAAGATCTCACTGGGAATTTGTAGCTAAAAATTACTGTTCCAAACCCCAAAGAACTGGCCATATTTTAACTGCTTGACTGTGGCTGAAGCAGACAGAAATAGTCTTAAAATGTGGCATAATTATTCAGCCGTGTTACTAGCTAGTAGTCAATGTTAATTATGCATTAAAAGCTAAGAATGTTATTTATGACTGTCCAGGGTAATATTTATTTATAATGTGTACTCAGGCTTTTTGACAGAAGGCTGTCTTATATGTGCTCCATAATTCAGGAGCAGGAAAGAAGTTCCCAGATTTCATTTTATATATGTGGCACTCATCTCTTCCTGTACGGTAAACATAAGCAGCCACTCAAACTCATTTTTGGATTTAAAATATAATCAACAACCAATTAAAAGAGCAAGTTGACATGTAAATCTGCTATGCAACTGACACCAACTTTAAACACTCCTAACTAAGAAAAGAGTATGTATGAAATATCTCCAACATCTTCCCCCTCGCTGAGTTTCACAGAAAGTTACATGATGCTCCGCAATGAATTCAATGCAGCAATCAGTCAATACATCTTCTCACAAGGTGAAAAGACAGGGCTTTAACAAACCAAAACAGATGAGTTTGATTTTTACACTTTTTTAACCAAGAATTATTCCAGATCACCGTGAGCCATAGCTAAACAATAATTAAATTTCTTTTTCCTGGATTTAGGAAACCCCCTTGAATGCAAACCACACAGGTTTTGTTACAATGAAAACCTGCTAAGACCTGCTTTCCAGCCCACACTAACACAGTAACAGGCAACAATACCAATTAAGTAGCACAAATTCTATATGATGCTTGCTCTTGTGAACTAAGGTCAGAAAGAAAAATAATGGCTCAACATGTGGCAAAGTCTATTGGCTACTTTTGAAATTATATTTAACACAATGGCATTCCAGGGGGCTCTTTGGGAGAGACAGCAGAGAAGGGGAAAACCTAAACATTGCAAAGACTAGCAGATGTGAACATTTGAGAGCAAATACGTTCAATGCTATATTCAAGGGCAAGGCATCAAAATTAACGCATAGTAACCCGGAAGAAAAAAAGTTTGGGCAGGAAGTATGAAGGCTGGAATTATATAAAATTCAATTGTAAATTGGCCAAATTATACTCACTACTAAATTTCTATACATACTTTCAAGACCAGATAGCTTATAAATAATTTAGAATAAATGCAAATCAACTAAAAATACATCTTTAGATTTGTTCTGCACAGGAAAGGAACAGATTTAAATCAGAATTCAAATGGTTTCAGATTTATGCAGGCCACTACTTTTGAACTTAGGAAGTCCAATAAATAGACTGCCAAAAGATAAAAAATCCCTGTTTCTTTTTGTTTTGTCATAAATGCACCCAATGTAGAACTGGGAGAAAGAGTCCTGATTTTCAACCAGTTCTCAGTTACAAGTGTTCCTGGTCACTTGAATAATTTCTCCATTATTCAAGCATGCTTATCTTTGTCTATTGCTACAGGACACGTACACTGGAAGGTATAACTACTGCTATTTGTGAAGTTCCTGATACAAAATCAGTAGAGAAAAGGACAGCACATCCCTCCCTCGCTTTTCTTCAGCACAGAACTCGGCAATTTAATGTTCTTAAAATCCATTTTCATCTTAATGCCTCTACCTCTGGAAGCCTTCCACTGTCAGGATGGGTTAATGACCTGTCAAAGAGCAATGAACTCCACTGTTCTAGTGCTCTGGACTTCACCGAAAGGATACCCAGATTTGAGTTTGCTAAGGTTATTCTGAAAGGACAGGGAAAAGTTTATACTCTATCCTTTTCTTTTCTTCATGTTGCTGTTTTCATGATTAATATAGCCCTTGCCTCTATCTTATTGAGAAACCTTCTTAGCAGACCTCTCTAACCTCTACTTTTTTTTCATGGACAGGCAAAGTGACTGTGATGGGACAGCTGAGACAGCATTCTCCTATTTTCTCATGCCAAAATATAAATTGTAAGGGCTCAAACTGAGCAGCTTGTAGTACAGAAGGAAATATATTATTGCATCAAACCCTATCATGAAGTAAACAGATTAGGAATGCTGGAAAATAAGCCAACTTGAAACCTTTGCTGGCTATTTCATTTCCCCCAGGATTTTGGAGGCAGTTCAGATGAAGCTGCCATCCTTGCAGTCTCCAAAACCTATCCTTGTAATAATTTTCTTCTCATGAAGATTAGCAGGTTCTTGATAATAATAATTTAAACCTCCCTGAAGAATCACAGTCTGTTATCTATCACACCCCAGCCTGCATTTACATGTATGTCCTTTTTTTAATGTTTAAATGAAATACTCCTTTACTCCATGCACAGATCCAAGGAAAGATTTCAGTGTAATTTGCATACTACAAAAAGGGAGTGATACCATCTCCAAATGAGATATTGTGAACTTACAAAAAGGGTGTCAAAAATTTGAATCTGAATGTGAAATGGTATGACAAATGCAACCTGCATACCCACTTAAGAACTCTGCTTTGAATAGGGACTGCAAATGAAATACTCATGAGGTATGGCTGGAACTTCGAATGGTCAGCCTCATAAGCCAAACTCATGAACATTTAAAAGAAAAGTCACTAAAATGTCAAGAAAAATGTGCTATCCAAGTTCCCGATCCTAACAGAGATGGGTAACTGTCAGTACCACACACATCACCGACATCAGGTAATGTATGAATAAAAAGTCATTCAAAAAGCCTTCCAAACGTACTCTTTTAAAAGTAGACTTCCAAACCCAAAGCATCTGCCATGGAGAACTGAATTCTTTTTCCACTCTGCAAGATGTAAAACATGCAAACCATTAAGATTAAAATACTTGTGCACTTGGATTTTGTCTCCCCACTCTTTCAGATTGCAAATGTTGTCAAAAGGTACAAAACACTACTCCACTACTAGCCCTATAAAACTTTTATGATAGCAATAATATACAAGTCACTGCATTAATATGACCTCAGATTCATGCAAGTTAAAATTGTGCTTCACCAGACATTCAAATTCTAATTCACAAACATTGGTAGATTTAATTCTACTCCTTGGCTAATCCTCCCGCTCACACTTTCAAAGTGGAAACAACTGCTCCAACTTATAGTTCCAGAGGTCTCCTTGAATTTTTCCAAGGCTGAACATCATTAAAAATCTTTTGGTCCAACAAATAGGAGAGCAAATATACACAAGTGTAGGACAAATGACATCTTTGTATCAAAACAGTGGTGAAACATATCAATTGTACATCACTGAGAATAAACCCATTATGGTTCAAGCGATGCTCAAAAATTATATACTTGGCAAACATTTTCAGAGAAATTAAACCTTCAGCATTTCTGAAAGCCAAGTTCATTTAACACAGTGGTCTCTTGACATGCTCCCTGCTATCCCAGCACTTCAGGTCTCTGTCCTGATTCCTGTGGTAGCCACCTAAAACACAGAGACGAGACAGGAATAAGGGAATAAAGGCAGGTATTTATTTGAAGGGTCTTCAGAGGTACACCCTGGGCAGGCCAAAGGCGACACCCAAGGTGGACCCTGGGTCACGCGTTCTTCACACTTTTATAACTTTGGTTCATTTGCATATCAGGGTTAATTCTCCAATTAAAGCTTCAGTTAATGATGTAATTTCCCCAAGTTTACCCCCCTTCTAAGATTTTGGTTTACATATTTTGGGCCTAGGACAGTCTGGGTGTCCTTGGAGAGCAGGCTTGAAGAGGCTTTGTTATTTCTAACCAGCATGAGAGAACAGCAGCTAACAGGCCACACGAAACTTCTGAGTTATACACTAGGCAATACAGGATTTGAAAAAAATATAAAAGTTAAAATCTAAGGCATCATTCCTGGTCTTTTCCATGTCAAAAGCCACAGAACCTCCCTGAGTGATACAGGATAAGCAATATGGGCCCATATGAAAAAAATGAAAGGGCCCTAACTCTGTCCATACAATCATTGGTTTCCTCTTCCTGTGTTCTGTGTGTATCCTTATACCACCCATGTAACCAACAGATATCATAACTTTCTAGCCTTTTGTTCATGAGGGAGGAAGCCCCCAGTTTCTGTAAGCCCTCTGTATTTCTCTGCAGATATCCTGTTCTCCACTCTCTCCAGAGACTATTTATTCTTATCCTTAGCCATCACAGTACTGCTGATTCCACTAATGTCCCTTTTCCCCAAAACAGGAGTGACCTTTATCCCCAAAATGCAAGCAGATGCATCAGTTTCTCAGTTCGTCCACTGCTGCACTTCTCACTTTCCTTTTCCATTCCCCACCACACAATCTTCAGATTGTTCATCTCTGAATCATCACAGTCTTCATCTTTGTTTTCCCATTAACTGACTCCCAGTCCCTAATAGGGGTCCCTGTGGTTTCCTTTTCCCTTCACTATCATTCTGGTCTCTTAAGTATTGGAACAGCAGAGTCTGTATTCCCCATGGCAGATTTATCAGTGTTCTGCAAGGCTTTCTGAGCACAATGTCAGTCCTCTCTTTCCTAATTCTTATTATTAGCTGTCAGGAAACTAAAACATTCAGCTGCTGTCAAACAAAAGTTCTAGAGAATAAGCAGAAACAATTATTGGGAATGTTGTAATGGTCACCGAGAACTGCTTAACTCCAACTGAAAGCAAACTCTTAAGTTGATTTAGCAGATAACTGCTATGGTGACAGTAATTTCTTTGTTATTTTTTCTGGCTTAATTTTCTGGTTTTGTAGTTATTTTAAGTTCTGGATAGGAGAAAATGTGAAATTTTTAGTTTTCTGATATGAGGAAATATGTTCCATGGTTAAAAGAACACAAAAACATCTGATAATGCTGTAAAAATCAATCAAGATATTAATACTCAAGGAACTAAACAGAGGAAGAGTGGGTAAGGTAACTTTCTATGAAAGACACAAAGGTTTATTTTACAATTATCTCCAAAGGGCATGATAAAAATGAACATCAAGATGCCGAAGTAACCTGGAAAGGTTTTCAACAGTTAAAAAGAGGTTGTGGTGGGGGGGGCCATAAGTTGATTGAAATTCCATTAACCTAACCACTACCATCACCATTACCCTAACCCTATGCCCAACCTCATCATCGGGGGTGGTCCAAATCAGAAAAATGTAGGAGCAGCAAGGCTGGAGCCTTGCCAAGATGATCCTGGCATGCCTTTTCCAGCCCCAGTGCACGTGGAGCTGTAGGCTCTTTGACTCTCTCAACCCTAAGCCAAACCACAAACAACTTTACAGTACAAAGGGAAAAGCTACAGTCCATTGACAAAAGATGTATTTCCTCTTCCTTCACAGAAGGAAAGCAACTGTTACTAAGCACATTCTCTTACAAAGGAAAGTTGGTCGAGAGAGCAGCAACAAGGGGACTAGGGTTAACAGCAGAACAACAGTTTATAGCACAGGGCTTACACCAGCTGTTTTTCCTGTTGTAATTCAGAAACATATTAACCAACTGTATTTTAATGTTAAGTAGACAAGCTTTATAGAGCTGGCTTGCTAAATGTTCTCTCCCAATGTCTCATCATCAGCTGTCTTCACTTGTTATCGCATTAAACCTGTTCAAAATTATTAACAGTAATACAGAAACATAATTATTTTTCATCTAATACATGACTCTTCAAATCCAATTTTAACAGAGTAGCCTTCTTATTCATATTGGGATTTTATTCCTCATTGCAGCATATTGCTTCTCTATAAAACTCAAACTCTAACTTGCAAAATGCTGACTTTGATGAGCAGGAGCTTTCCAGGCCCTATCCCAAACCTCTTAAGCCCTAGATCCTGGAGTGACAGACACCATTTCCACTGAATCTGTCCTAGAAAACTCCCAGATTCTAGTCCTGGCCTTGAAACTTTGTGAATTATGACAAAGGGATACCCTCTTTGTCATATATATTTATAATATATGAGGATTTTTTTGCTCAATTACATCCTTTAAATTCAGACAAACTGATGAACTTAGCAAGGCAGTACCAAAAAAAAAACTCAAACTCATTTGAATTTAATTTCTACGGGGTCAGTGAAAGAATGTATTGAGACACTCAGCCAGGCCATCCCTAATTTTTTTTTCCTTTACAATTTCAGTACTTATCTAAACAACATTATTTCTGTACAATAGGATATTTTGTATTCTCCAAAGTCTTCCTGAAGGTCTTTCTACTGAGGGGTTTTAGGGTGGTTTTTTTAAGCACGAAGTTGGTCATTATCTCTTGATCAGTTTTCCAAAACTAATGCACAGATTAAATGGATTTCAGAAACATAAAAAGTAAGAACAGGCTGATTTTTTTTTTATCATAACAATGGTGCTTATGATTCTAATAGGAACAGCCTTTTCCCTAAACACAGCCATTACCATATTAATGACAGGCTAGGTAGGACACAAAGAATTGTGCTTTGTCCTACCTAGGGAATTAACTAACAATCCAGTCATTAATTCCTGGTAACTACCATGTTATTGAGGATTACTGCTGCACGAATCTTTTGTCGTAAAACATACAGCAGTTAGACATAGCACTACACTTCTGCTATGATGAGATTTTCATATCATGACACTTATAATACCTTGCTTTTAGGAAACCTTTCACAGGGAAAGAGCACGGACCCCACAGTGTATGATGCCATTGGCATCTCCTCACACACTTGCTGGCTTTTTCATTCCATTCACGTGCATACATTCATCACCTCAGGACAACAACAAACTTCTGCCAACGCATGTAAGTGGTTATGCTTAGGTATCTGAGAAAACAAGTGGAAATCAATTACTGTTATTATTATTTAAAATAAGCTAAGTCAGGTTGTTTACAGAGGAAGAACAAACATGTTTAGGAATGTTTCAGGGCTCAATGTGAGTCAAAAAACAGAAAAATAATTTTTCCAAGGGCACAGAATAAATCAGAGATTGAAATGCACACACCACCTTCACTGCAGCTTTTATGTCCCTGACCTTTGCTTTTTAACATTAAAAATGTTAAGCACAGTCACTGTTTCTAGAGAAAGACACATTACAAGAGCAATCAAAAGTCCTTATAAGTCCTTTGTGACAGGAGAGGATACTGAGCCAGTTTTCATCAAACTTCCTGGGTCAAAGAATCCAATAATTTTAGATGTTCAGAAGAAGCTGTAATATGGAATTTTCTATGCTGTCTCTTTCCACACCCTTAAAAGAACTAATGAGTGTTTTGAGGTTGGTTGTTTTATAAAAAACTTATTGAGAAAGGCAGGGAAAAAAGGCAAAGACAACCTATAGGGTCTTGCATCAAAGTCTGTCTTGCAACAACAAAGAAACTTTAGTGCTGAAAATTCTTCAGAAAATAATGACAAAAGAGAGTTTATTCTGAAGATCAATCCCTAAATGTAACCCAAATAAACAAAATGAAAACAACAGGCCACATACTACAGACAAAATACAATCCAAATTAGCTAGGCTGTGTGAGACATTGAGCTTTCCATGAGAGTTAAAAAAGCAGTACATACCTTCTGGGAGCACAGCTAAGCAGTCAGAAAGCTCGTGTATTTTGGCCAGCAAATAGATAGGTGCTGACAGGGAAGCCAGATGGCATCCACCTAGTCCAAGTGGCTGGCTGCCTCTTGGCTGGCCACCTCATGGTGCTTCTATCCCTACAGCAGATATGCTGGCCTGCAGGTTAGTTGCAAGATTCTGTCTTGGAGCCTTGCTTCATTTAGTGGGGAGGCAATGACAGACAGCATGTCAAGGGAGAAGGAAAAAAATGGAAGTCTGGGGAGACACAATTTGATACAGGGAACAAGGTAAGAAGAATGGAGAGGGGGATGAGCTGCAGGAGAAAAGTAAAGCCTGTCACCTAGATCGGCTGGAGCATTTAGCAGTTCACCTCTGCATTTGAGATGGAAACTTTAACAACAGAGCCTATATTGACATTACAGCTCTTAATGGCTCTACCAATTGCATTTAGAGTATGACACTTGACAAGGAAACAGGTAATTCTCTCTCCTGTCCATTCCCTGAAACTGCCACAACTTAAGCTGTCATTCCTAAGCAGTCAGTAAAACAAGACCTTTTTAAAAGGTTTTCTGGTATCAGATCAGGACACAAATCCCTTTTTTTTTTTTTTTCCAGTTCACAGTTGTAGTTTTTTTCCAGTTCTCAATGGGGAATCAAACTACTAGATAATCTTGGAGACTAACTTAAGGACCTGTGATTGGTACAAAATGTACTCTGGTGCCTTGCAAAAGAAGTGTGATAAATAGACACTGGGTAGGAAAATCTCATCCTGTCTACTACTAGACCTCTCTAAGATCACAAGCAGCTGTGGCCATGGAATTCTTGTCTTGAACATGATGATGATTAATTCCTTAAATATTCTTTGTTTTCATTTTTTAGCATTAGTGATATTAAGTATTACTTCTTACTTTTAAAAAACTACACCACTTCCCAATACCCAGTGAAAGCAGACTGGTAGCACTTCTTGCTGGTCTCCCATGAAAGTAAGCCAACAGAGATCACCTCACCACCACTTCAGCTAATAATACACACCTGTGGTAGACTATATTCTGCAAAGACCACCAGCCTTACTGCCTCTGAAAGAAGTTTTCTGGTTTAACTTAGATCATTCAACACCATATACCAGAGCCCATCAAAAAACAGTTCTGCCAACTCAGCTGAGAAACTACTGGGCAACCTCTAGAGAAAACACAACTACACTGAGAAATAACACTGGTGTTTGCTTGCTTGAGTGACTATCACAAGAGTAAAGAGCAAAGTAAGATCAAGAACATAGTTCTTCCTTCCCTCAAATGGTAATGTCAGGCAGTTTTGGAGTTCAAATCTAGCGAAACTTTCACACAGATATATACAGAGTACCCTGACAATACCGAGTTTGAAAATGCCACTTCCTGCCCTGACCTCAGCAGACTTGTATTTGTCCTGCAGCCTGGATATATTTTCTTTTCTACTTGCTGAGGAGACACAGCCTGTGTTTCAACTGATTTTCATGTGGAAAAAACATGAACCAAGAGTACATTAAAATTTCTCTTCATTATAGCTCCTTTGCCAAATCAGTTATTTCATACTGCCAAGGTTTTTCTCTCCCACTTGAAGAGACCAGGAGTTTCACAGTACTTTTAGCATTTTACCCATCTCAGTTCATACAGTGAATATTGGCTCTATGGTGCTTTTACACTTCATTGTTCTAAGTTTCTGAAGTAATGGTTTAGATCATGGCTGATGAGGACCTGCAAAGTTCTCCTACTCAGGATTTGCCTCAGTACTATGCACTCTGTGACTCAGTTTATTGGCTTCACATCTGAGTTGTCCTAGTTTAACCATACTGGTCAGGCTCCCAAATGAATCTTACACTGACTTGGTGTAGCACCGCTAATAATCTTTTCTGTTCCTATGATAACTCAATAAATGCAGAGTTTAATGCTCAGGTTTATTTTTTTCCTTAAAGCAAACCTATTAAAAATTCTTTACATTCTTATGCTGTGCACACAAAACAAAAACATAGCTTCTGTTACATATTTGATCAAGATTTAATCGCTTGAACAGCAATGGAAAAAACCAGAAAATATTTCCACAATATTAAAATTTACCTATGAATACTTATCTGAAACACTGTGATTCTGTTTTTACAAGTTTGTCTTTGTACTAAATTGCTCTCAAACCCTTTCTCTCTGGCAAAGCTGCTATGACTCCAGTTTCATTAAAGCCAAACCCTATATGATCGTAGGAGGTGTCAGGGTGGGATAAAAAAAAGGAGTGAAGTACTTTAGTGGCATATGTGACAACCACTTCAAAGCCATAAATCCTACAAAAGTACCTCAGAGAATAATGATCAGTCAAGACTTTAATCATCGGCAAAAGCGAGTTGAGAGAATAAGGAGGGCCCTAAGGGTAATAGCTGTAAAATGAAAGTGTCCACCAAGCGCATTTTTTTCATTACAGACAATTGAGCCATTTCTCAACCTTGTTTATCTTTAGCTTCTCCTGTTAGACCAGAGGGAGAGTAAGGAATATTATACCCAGCTTCTTCCAGTGAACTAGAAAGAAAAATGCCAGAAAGGCTTTAAGACAAACAACGCTACTTTCACAGATCTGGTTATGTGCCCTTTTTGGGGGCAGGCTTTCAGGCTGAGTTCCAACCCCTGGTCCCTTGAACATCCAGCTGAAATCCAGACTCCGTTCTTGGCCCAGGACACACAGCATACTTTGGGTATCCTAGCATGAATTTCTGAGTACTGAGACACATAATCCCGTTATTCATATTATCCCCAACAATCCTACTGTCCCCTCAACCTTCATCTGATCCTTCATGCAGTCTTCTGGATTACATTCACCCAGTCCCAGAAGACCTGGGAGATGTGACAGACATGTAAATTTCTGTAATATGGATCAGTTTTGCCCTGGCTTTGAAAATCTTATCACTCTTTACTTAGTACTAGGTAGACCCAAAAAGTTGAAAAAGATAATCTGGAGATTTACTTTTCACTGGAGCCTGAAATTCGACCTGAAACAACTGAGAAACATTTGGTTTCCTTTCTTTCTCCCTGGCAATTTTTGCATCATAAATACCCTTGAATTTTTTCTCTTAAGTTATGCATAAGTCAAACAGCTAACATTACAATATCTACATCTTTAGCAAAAGGATCAGAGCCACAAATACAAGCAAACGCTTCTGAACATCCAGAGACTAAAATTTTCATTTAACTTGCTTGACTATTTGTGTGTATTTATAAGTTGAATTAATGTCTAGAAGACCAATTCAATTCATTTAAACTCTGTCCATTTATTGATTGCAAACAAAAGACCAAAACTGATCAAAAACCTGGAAGTATATACTACCAACATTCCACAGAATCTCAGAATATTCTGAATTGGAAGGGACCTACGAGGATCATTTGGTGTGTTAGAGTTTAATAGCAGCTGAAAAGATCAGTAAAGAGCAAACAGTCTGTGGTTACACTGTAGCTGTATTTCTGGGATGTGTTTTAATGCCATTTACTTATCTTCAAGATAAAGAAATGCAAAGCATGAAGCAAAATTATATTATTATATCTGACTAATATTCTTACTGAAGAAGAAAATAAATACATTATAAACTCTTTCTGGATGAATATAAAACTCCTTCTTGTGTTTTAAGTAAATCGCGAAGTCAAAGGCCAGTATAAGTTTAAGCAACTCTTCTGACAGAAGAGCTCAAACACAACAAGTGACTGAAACATTCCTAAAGAGGTAAGATTAAAGTAGATACCTAGTTAAGCATCCTGGTTAAGGTAAAATAGCCTAGAAATAGCTATAATTTTTCAATCATCTTGGTGTACACTGCTGCTGTGTGAAGTTGTTGGAAAGTGCAGACTTACATCAGATTCCAGGTTAAGTCAATTTTCCACACTCCTGAGAGTTAGGACACAGATGGAGTTGGTACTCAATCCATAAGTGAAATCATTGTAGAAACAACTGTCCTACTATCTATCAAACTTCACCCAGAACAATCCAGTTCTGACTTGGAAAAACGTGGACTCTATTATTGTAACTTCCATTTTACCCCAAAATAATCAAAGAAAAAATTGCTGCTTTTTTTCCCCTAAGGAATCATATTCTGATCTTGCAGGTACCTCATAAGATGAACAATGTCACTTCCATAGGAAAGGCTAAGGTAAAGTTCTTCTACATACTGAATTTCTTAAGGACAAAAGAAATCCTCCTTATTTTGTGGGGAAAAAAAATCACCACAAACAAAAGATTAGCTACTAATAATGAACTAAAAAGCCATTTGGAAAATGGAAGCAAACTGGTATAATTTCAACATTTTATTTTTATTTCCTTTCCTCCATATTTCAGGGGGTTTTAAGTGTAAATTTATTTAAGCTACAGAATATAAGATCATGCCTTTTAAAATGTACGAGATGATGAGACTAGGATATTTGCATAACAAACCATTTCATTATTAATTTTTTCAGTAAAATAATTATTGATTGAAAAACTCTTAAGAGCTGATTATAGTCATGTCTTCTGAAAATATTGTTTGCAGTATTAGAAAATGTCATTTGCTGTTATAACACAGTCAGTTTTGGAGCAATGAAGGGTCTCAGTGGAGTTATAAACTTCTCAGCATCACTGAAAAGTAAGACAGGAAGCAGAAAAAATAAACCAAAATATTAATACAGGTTTTTTTATCCACAACTTTCTAGTCCATCAATAACGGGTCACTGGGGAAGCTCCTCCTTCTCTTCCCCCCTAGTTGCATATCCCTATTATGAATGACCCTCCAAAGCTTTCCATTTCTACAGGTGTGCAAAGTGATCAGTTTACAAGATTGCAACCTATTAGGACATAGAAAATCATGTGGTGGAAACCTCACCTGCAGCAGGATGAGTGAGTTGCTGAAAAAGAAGCAAGGGAGCTCTAGAGCTCTTTTAAATTATAAACCAGCTATACTTGGTAAAAATGGCAGATCACAAGCCCTCTACCATTTAACACTCCATTCTAAATTAGCCACTGGGCAATCATCTTGCCCAAAGAGAACACTTTTCAGATTTAGAAGATCCAAAGAGTTACATCTGCCAAAAAGAGAGAAAAATCAGTAAGTTTTTTGAACCCTCAATTGTCTCATAGGTTCTCTACTTCCTTTTTCTCTCTTCCCTTGCACAACACACAGAAAACTCAATTCTCTAACCGACAAACTATTGCAGTTTATAGAATATTAGGTAAAATGCAACAGAAGCATAAGAGCATTCAAAGTAATTTAGATGTAGGAAATAATTTGAGAAGGGCTTGAGAAGTGTTTTTTTCAGGTGTGAAGATCTCAGCAAGAGAAACATTTCGCAACCATCCTGGTTTTGACATGTGATAGAAATCTTCAGGGATCACCCATCTCAGATCATATTCTGCCATCTAGCAAGGCTTCAGATATATCTAGGTCACATACAACACTCCATCAACCCCCCATACACCTCGGCTGGCCTGGCAACTGTAAATATTTTATCACAGAGCTTTAAGTCCTGGCCTATTTCTTCAGGATATTTAGAACATTAAATAATCATTTGGCAGCAAACAAGTTATAATAAATATTTTTTCCCCTCACTCTAGCACTTTTTGCTGTTTCAGGGCAGACTATTGGATCTTCTTCCTGTCTCTGGGCCAAATAGAGGATTTCCTAATTTTAAAAGGTCTGTTTCCTCCCCACTACTAAGCAAGCTATAGAAAGTTATTGACAAATCCCACTGGCTATCAAATATTCTCTTAGCAGCATTCATTTGCTTTTTTTTCATTCACAGTATGTTGATCTTTGATTTCAAAGATTCAATTCCTGACGAAACATTCAGTGCGAAGTACCTAAAACCACTGGTCTATCAGGCTGCTCAGCTGGCCACATGCCACTAGAGAGCTCAGCCTAGAGCAGTGTACTTGCAGAACACCATTCCCTTTTATGTTCCAGTCAGGGAAGCTGCAGGTTACCCTGCCATGGCACAACCACCCAGGGAAAAGACACTGTAAACTAGAGTGTGAGGAGGAAGAGCACAAATAGAAACTTTCTCCTCTAGCAATTAGTCATAGAAAGAGCAAATCAAATACTTCAGGTGTATGTATTCTCATGATATTTGGAATATGATTTTTAGCCAGTGATCCTTGTGGGTGTGAGAATTCGCCTTTATGAGAGCAGGAAAAACACTCAGCTCAGAGAACTCAATGGAAACATTTAAGATACACCCCATTCACACAGCAGATGGAGGATTTCCTATAAATGATGACGTGACCTTCAGATTATTCATATTATTATTCATATATAAATTGCAGCTGAAAATTTTCTTCCAAGACGTTAGCGTAAACATAATGACTATTTAAGGAACAGTACAAAATTCCTATGCAACTATTTACATATCCAACACATTCCCTTGTGTCTCAGCTGATGGGTACACATTAAACGAAGAGGATGGATTTATTTCTTTCTGTAGTGCAAGGTATCTATCAAACATTCAAGATGACAAGATCTACAAGTCATTCCCCATGCGGGAAAAGAAACCAAACTGGAGTATAACAAAAAACTCGTCATTATGAGCGATGTTTTATTCCTTATTTCTTGTTTATTTTTACTTTTCTTTCTGTCTTCATGTCCAAAGAAAGTACCAGATGCAAATGATGTAGCAAATTATGATCACAAACAAGCTGCATAAAAAGTAATTTTAAGAAAGAAGTTTTTTCTTCCTTCATGAGCTGGGTGATATTTTAGGCAAGATGAAAAAATCCATAAGGTTGTGTGCAAAATAAAGGAATAAAGCATGTTGCTGCTGTAACCAGAGGGTCACATCACTGTCTTGTAGCAAGAAGAGACTGAAGTGCTTGTCTCCATCTACTGCTTCATCATATAGATGGCTAATAAGAAACTCAAGGGGCAGTCATAACAAGCAGCACCCTAGGTAGAGCCTGTCTGTCACCTGAACAGGCATGAAAGCAGACAGAATGTCCCTTTCTGATGCCCCAGATTTCTTTTGCCTGCAGGGCAAAGCTGAGAGAAAACTGAGAAATCTCAGTGTTGCGATACTCACAGAATAGAGATGAGCTCAGAAACAGACCTTCAGTTTCTGTAACTGTTCGCTTAACTTGAAGCACAATATAACACAGAACCACCAAGAAATAGAATATTTTCTGTCAACATGGCTATATAATTGAGTTTTAAAATAAAGGGAACCTGAGCCTCAAAGGAAAGAGAAATTCATTGTAATGTTGAAGGCTGGCAAGAAGACCCTCTTTGACCCCCTTAAGGTGCCCTCCTCTCTCACCACAAGGTTGTGTCAGTGAAAGCTGTGGAAACTTGGAAACTACACATGAGGTTCACATTAGGGCTGAAAAATGCTGCCTATACTTCCTCACAGCCTGGAATAGCTTTCTACAGGGAACTTAATTATCTGCATGGCTGCTATGGCAATGCTTCCCTAACACACAAACATTCATAGAAGCAGAAATTATTAGAGGCTGAGAAATATTTAGTCAGTGAGTCTTTGATTGTACTCCTAGATTATAAATAAAACAGACCAAATTAAAGGCAGGTTCACTTCTTTTTATAAAATCAGATACAGATGCACAGCATTATTATAGCATATGCTTCATTCCTAACATCCATATTCCAGAGATTCTCCTACACTCCTTAAGATGGCCTGTTTTGAAAGAAAACGAATTCCCCCCTCAAAGAAAAAAAATAATATGATATCACATTATTCACTAGATTACATGCAGTCCAGATAGAACTGGCCTTCCTTGGTGATGCAAGGGAAACAAGATTAAATAGAAAAGAACCTGTTAAAGGCAGAAAAACCTTGATCAACCTTGATATCACTTGGCAGATACAAATACAGTTTTTACTGCTATCAGGATGAATGGGTTGGGAGGGAGAGAGCTGTATGTGGATTTTTTTTGTGAGTTTATGGGTTTTGTTGGGGTTTCTGGTGGGGGGTTGGGTGTTTATGTTGTTGGTTTGGTTTCTTTTAATTCCACTCCTGTTACTCAAAGAGATTGACAGTCTAATAAGATCTGTCTAGAACTGGATTGTAAGTTTACATTACACAGCATGTGTTCTGTCATTATTACACTGTATGGTAGGATAATGGTCTTAATACACAGTGCCAGAGGCAGAAGAGGCTTCTGAAAATCACTTAGGAACCAGCACTGCAGAAAATAATCTGTTGTTTTTAGTGGTTTTTTTTTTTTACTATTACAAAAATACAAATTCAAAATTATTATTATACAACGAGAGAAGCTATAACCAGCAGCATCCTGATCCAGGAACATCTGGAAATGAGTCAGAGCAACAAGCTGCTGCTTCAAAAACACAGCATATGAGCCAGTTAAGAAGGCATTAAATTTAAGGGAAATAAAAAATATGAGTCAAAGCTCATATCCATTATCTAGAGGTGATGACATAATACTCCTCAGGTCTCAAAGTGAAGCCATTTTCACTTATGATGAGAAAACTGTGTGAAATAAATTCCAACACAAAGACTAGAATGAGTGAAACCAGGACTCGTAAAGAATAAACAAAAAAAGTACCTGAAATTAGGAGAAAAAAAAAAGACTTACTTGCTTTTAGGAAGGGAATTTGTTTTAACAGGGCCAACTTTTAGAATACATGAGAGACTAATAAAAATTTGTATTATCTTAAATATCTGATTTCTACTAATGAAAAAAATAGCATCGAAAAGGGAGGGAATATAGAAGGTATTTCTACAAAATTATTTATCTTCACTTCTTTAACCAAAAGTCATACTCAGCACCACAGAATCAAATGATTAAACATACCACACCTATTTTAAGTATTGGTCACCTAAAAGAAAATAATGTATTTGTTCATTCAAAAAGTATATTGATGCTATAATTGACATGATTCTAGCTTTAGGGAAGACCAACAATTACTAGGCATTGATATACCTAGGAACCAGAGAAGTCTAGCTCTCTACACTCTAGCACCCCAAATTCTAAATGAGGGGGCAAGTACAGGAGAAGGGGCCACTGAAAGCATCTAGGTTTGGGGGTGTTCTTCCTGTAGCTCTCCCTCTCTCCAGGGGTCTCATGAACCCTTTCAGAGACAGAATATTAGGCCACATTGACCATTGCTCTTCTGGCCCAGAGGACATTTGTTGTGATTCTCCTATAACTAGCTTTTACTTTGTTTTTGAGCAACTGCAGAAAAGCCTCCCAGCCACAAGAAAAAGAGAATATGTAACTTACAGAAAACTTGTCTTGTTTCTGTGATACAACACAGCTTGTCTTGTCTGACTGTTGTCTTTGAGCTAACAAGGTGCCTTCTGTAGCTACTGTACATGCACTTCCACACTCCCTCATGCACTTCCACATCAGAAACGTTGGTGCTTAGAGAAGCAGGAGGAAAGAAATAATTCCTCTAACCTTCCTCAGGTGTGCTGTAAATTTAATTTCAATTGGCTACCCACTCAATCTGCTTGAAAACCTAATGCAGCTGGAAACTACTCAGTCAATGAGGAAGATGACGAGATTGACCTCTCTACAAAACATCATCATAAAGCCTAGAGTAAGATTCATAACAAATTCCAGTCAAGTCTTCAAAAATAAGGTTACATGTCTTCCTAATGTTCAACCACAGAGAGAGTTTTCAATACCGTGTTTGATAGTGCTTCTCATAATTTTTTTATCTTGATATCACTAAACAAATCCACTTAATTTGAATAGCTTACTCTCAAGAAAACAAAATAAAATAAAGTTGACTATCAAAATTACACTATTTGGTTTTATATTGGGCTCTGCCAGTAAAAACATTCTTTGCTATTCCCTTCTCCGAAGTAATCACTGTTAGAAAACCTCAGACAGCAGCTCTCATTTAATTTATAATACCCAGCTTGATCCTAGACATTATACTGTTTAAAGGGCACATACTGGAAATTACATGTAATTGATTATGGCTGACTGTAATCAAGTTAAATATTTTGATAAAACCAAAGATGTCATCATTGTTCTGCAACAGACGTGGAATTGCATTTTTCTCCCTCCAATATCAGAATAATAAAAAGAACTAATCATTCAGGAGAAAATACATCCAAAACTTCTGAAAAGGAAGCAACAGCTATAAATGTTGTTCTGAAGATGGAAATATTTAGAGTCTGTTGGCTCTGGAATTTAGATCCCTTCAAAACAAGCAAGCATGTTGAGGAGTGTAATGTATTTAATACTACTTAGAAGTGGTGTGTGCAAGGTGTGATGAATTACTGTGAATTAATGTTGCAATTTTCAAGGTAAGACCTAACTATATCAGGAATGTATCACAGAATGCAAAACGCAACACTGCTGTAACCCTACCTAATTAATGTCTTGCCTGAGCTACCTTTTTCTTTCCATGGATAGCAAAGCAAAAAGGAAGTTTTAAAATTTTCATTAGAAAAAACATGTTAAAAAGTAGCTATATGAGGCTCAGTTCATTTGTCTTGTAAGAATGAAAGGTGAAGCTTACGAGGACTTCAAATTTATCTAATACCAAAAAACCCTACAACTTCAGCCAAGCATTCGATAAAAACCAATATGGACACACGGATGCATTCCAGTGAATTACTAATCACTGAGAACTTGGTATATGTGGTCCAAAGCTTTTGGATTTAGAACATTAAACAACTGAACAGTTTCCCAAAGTAACACACACAAGCTCTTCTTGTCTAAGAAAGGGTGGGTAGTGCAGGGATAGCATAGTACTAAGCTTCTGGAAAGAGAGAATGCACATTATGTTACCATACTCCTTTCCTTAGATCCTGTTAGCTTCGGGGCTTCCTGAATCACTAATTCCTGTTAATAGTCAGTCTGCTGTCACTGTACTGAAACTGGTACTACCATCAAATCCACCAGTTTTACTTCAACATAATATCGTGTTCTCACACTCAGTGCTACTGATCTGTGCTTTAGACACAGCCTGGAGCAGAAACCAGTTCTGCCCTGCTCAAGTAGCACATGGTAGAGTCGGGTTAATAATTCCACAATCTCACAGTTGATAGTGTGGTTTTAGGAGATTTCAACTCAACTGCAGTGTAAACTCTTAAATATTCATTTCTGAAAATACTTGAAAGTAAAAATACACAAAATTTTTGAGGAATGGGAATGAGAGACTGCACAACAGCAGAATTCAACTGAATTTGCCAATACAGAAACAAATTCTGTGATTCTGCTGTACTACTACTATTCTAATAAAAAATTAACCAGGAAAATTCCAAGTGCAGTAGAACTCTCTGCCAGAAGATATGAGCAAAAAATGCTAATTATAAACAAGGCCTCACTCTAATTCAAAAACATCAGACCCAAGGTTCATATTCCATACATTTCTTTCCAGCTAGGTATTCTGCTGAATGAGTTTATTTCTGAAAACATTTGCCAAGATTATGTTTGAACTCTTTTAATTAAAATTTGTAGAATGCTCTATGATCTATCAGCAGAGTCATGCTATAGCAGTAAAGTATTAGGTCTACAAAAATAGGAACTTACATTCATCAACTGAATGAGGTTTGTCTCACTGATTTCAATAGGCTTTGAATAAGATCTAATTTCCTACAAGTATTATATTTTGCTTAGAAACCACATAAGTAAACACTACTCCACCCTATATCTACCACTAACTTAATTACAATGCCAGCTGAGGAATCTCTCCTTTTGTACATGGATTTAAAGATCTCTATTGTTTTCATATGCAAGTCAAAGTTCACCTTCAAAGTATTAAGACTTCATCCAACCTTAAGACTCTTTCTGTTATCTTAGCAGAGATAATTGATTTTCTTACTTCCTTTTACACAAAGAATTCAGTATGATAATGAATTCCCAAGGAATGCCCCTGCCAAAGTTAGAATTATTGAAAAATAATTGGAGAGATGGCTTATTTTTCTGAAACACAATGTTATAATTTAGAGTTCAGTGGGCCTTCCTAAATGCATACAGAAAATGCGACATGGCCTAAATTGACATCATCAAAGGCTAATAGAAAGAGCTACTAGTCTAAAAAGGAGCATGCAATTACACTCCAAAGATAGATGGACTCAATTCTCTGGAATTCCAGATCTCAGCTGCTACTAGATTGGTAAGTACTAAAGAAGCCGTGTGCCGGGACTGATCCTCCCACTGTCCATTTGGATTTGAACCTCATGGTATTTAAAGAGCATAGCCTGCTTAGGGAATAAGGAAGGCTGTTGTTTTTTCCTTTCCTTGCTTCTTAGGAGGCAAGGAGCCTTTCAAATAGCTGCATTTATACCTGCTGGATAGAATCCTCACAAATAAATCTGTACTTTTACCCTGAATTTCTGCCTCATAAGGGACTTCCTTAACCTCCTATTTCAAACCTAACACCTTTGTTGCTCAGCCCTTATTATCATTATTCCCTGTCCCTTCTACCAATCTCTGTGACTGCACACAAAATTTTCATTTTCTTCTCATATTCTTCCTGGTAATTTCTCCTCCAATTTAACATTTTACGAACTCTACCTCTGTACTCTATTTAATACCACCTCATTTCTGCACTTCATTTGCTTACCTCCACATTTAATATAGGACTAAATATATAATAAACCATCTTCATGGCTATAAAAACCATCCTTTGAAATAGTTTCTCAACAATGAGGCAAAAAAAAAATTGGCAAATACTTTATACAAGAAAGAAGAGAGGGACCGACTACAAAACAGAGCTACAATACAGCTAGCTTTAAAAGTCTAAGAATGTTTAGACATTTTTAAGCTACTTCCACTAATTCAACATGAAATTTTGACAAATGTGAAAGGTACACAATATTTTATAAACACATTACTGTCTCCTATGTACACTAAAATTGTGTTCTCTCTTCCATTCCTGAATATATGTAAAATATGCATTCATCTACAGAATTTACCTTTTCCAACTTCGACTGTTTTGTGATTCTGTGAAATGTTATTATTTAAAAATTATTTAAAAGCCATATTTTACACAGTAAGCAATATTAAAAATAGATGCAATTTGCCTTCACACCAAATGATTTAAACCCCCACCACACACAATATTTCATGAAATCACAGAGTATCCTGAGTTGAAAGGGACCCATCAGGATCATCCAGTCCAACTCCTGGCTCTGCAGAGGACACCCCAAGAGTGTCACCATATGCCTGAGACCAGACACTCCTTGGACTCTGTCAGGATTGGTGCTGTGACAACTTCCCTGGGGAGCCTGTTCCAGTGCCTGACCACCTTCTGGATAAAACACCTTTTCCTGATGCCCAGCCTAAACCTCTCCTGATTCGGCTTCGTGCCCTTTCCTCAAGTCCTGTCACTGGTCACCTCAGAGAAGAGATCAGTATCTATCACTCTGCTTCCCCTCATGAGGAAGTCAGAACTGCAATGAGGTTTTCCCTCAATCTCCTCTTCTCCAGGCTGAACAGACCAAGCGACCTCAGCCATCCCTCATACGGCTTCCCCTCCAGACCCTTCAGCATTCTCATAGCCATTCTCTAATAGCTTTATGGCTTTTTTATATTGTGGCACCCAAAACTGCCCGCAAGACTCAAGGTGAGGCCGCCCCAGTGCGGAGCAGAGCGGGACAATCCCCTCCCTTGCCCAGCTGGCGATGCTGTGCCTGATGCCCCCCAGGACAGGGTTGGCCCTCCTGGCTGCCAGGGCCCTGCTGACTCAGATTCAACTTGCCAGTGACCAGGACCCCCAGGGCCCTTTCCACGGCACTGCCTTCCAGCATCTCCTTCCCTAGTCTACACACACAACCACATCTGAACTTAAATCAATTTGTTCATTTGTTTTATGCTCTTAAACAGTCGCTAGGGACATTTGAAAACATATGAGGTTTAGTTCTCAGTAGGCAAGGTCCTTTTCCAAAAAGGTTTATCTTCTTATAATTGGACATTTTATTATAACACTCAATAGAGAATATTACCTTTAAATGCAAATCCTACTCTCTGGAAACTGAGATCACGTTTATACACCTGGATTAGAGAGTAATCTTATTCTGTGTGTGGGAGAGGTTGGAATTTTTAAAAAATACAAGGTAATTCTTCACTGAAAATTAAACAGAGTAAATCATTCTTTTAGTTGGAAATTGCACAAATAGAAAATTGCAGGGTGGTGGCATTTTTTTGTTTTCTGGGCATCAGAGACATGCTCGTATCTGTCTTTACCCAGACAAAACCTTTACTATGTAGCCTATGGCATTAAACAGACAAAATTGTTTCACCAACAGTACTAGACTAGTATATCACTTTTTAGTGATGACCAAGTCACTAAAGTGAGGAGACCTTGCTCGAGAAAAGCAAGTTCAATATATTTCAGAAACAGGGAATTATAACAAAGTTTCATTTCTCCACCTGTGTACACAAAATCTAATCTTCCACTGAAATTCCAATCAAGATTTCAAATCCTTTTGTACAACCTGCAGCAACTGCATAATTTATTATAAATGTTAAAGATCTTTCATCTTAAACACTTGAAGGAGAAGTACAAAGGCCTCGACTTTTTTTTTTAGTATCTTGCAAAGTATTTTCCCCGTGAAGAAACTGTAATTATATATTCACTTATCCATTTAATGATCCAAAATGATTTTTCACTTGGTATGCGCAATGCCCATAAACAGATGCCCACAGAAAATCCTCAAGTTAAAAGTATAACCTACTAGGCAGACCAAAATACACAGTTCTTCAGATAATGCTGAATTGGGATACAGGAGGTCATCTGTGTGCCCTTAAGCAGCCATTTGTACATACTAATGTGAGAATTAACACATTCTTTTTAATAGGTAAATTACATTGAGAACATAATTTAGTAGACGTCTTTAAACCAACATTTCATTGTCAAAAAACTGATAAAGTATTATACATTTTTGAAGCACCTGTGGCAAGTGGCATAAAAACATGGCTTCCATTCATAATCTTTAATAAATGTGTAACTTTACAGGACTATAGAATAGTCATTCAAAAAATGAATTTCTGTCTCAGATCCAAAAATAAAAATATGCTTTCATAGTTTCATAATTGCAACCATTTACATGTTTTTCACGGGAACTGTACGACCTCACCTTACAGAATAAGACCAGGAAAACTGAGAAAAGTTAATTTCTATCAAAAAAAGGAAGGACCTTCTCAAAATCATAACCAATTTCTCCTAAAAATTTGAATGTCTATTGTGATTACCTTCTCATTTATCTTCCGGGTCAGACAAGAAAAGCAAAACACACAATAACATCACAGAAGTATATTGCATTCTTCAAAGATCTTGTTCACATTCTGACAAGTGGTTACCACTTTAATTCAATGAAAAGTGCCATGGTATCCACTCTGAACTACCTTAGCATTTACCTGGTTTTCAGAGATCAGATTCCTCTGAAGGTCGACGCTAAGTATCAAGTGATGATCGACAGATTTACCATTCAATTTTTTGATCTGCATGTTGCTTTCCAGAACACGGGTGATTAGGAATGTGCTAAAGTATTGACTGCTTTGTTAAATCTTTTGGATTCAGTCCTTTTTAGCATTATCGATCCAAGGCTGAGAATAGTACATAGACCTTGGCAACATGGCCAAAAATAGGGACTAAAGGCTACTGAGCACAAGATGAACAGCTACTGCCTGAACTGCTTCTAGTGGTGAATTGATACAAGGTTTCACCATGAGGATAACTGATGTCTTAAGTGGTTCTGGAAATAGTACTATTTCCAGTTTTCTGAAGTTTACAGTACATACATGGAAGCTCTGCCTTTGCAGAGGAATACAGATACTACTCTGTATGGAACAGACAACAGTTGGTGTATGTGCGACCAAGTGCAAGACATACTGAAGCAAAAATATGAAGGGTAACTACTAAACTCCCATTCTTTTCATTTTTAATGGATGCCAAGAATTCTGAAGACAGCAAAACAATAACTGCTAACAATATATTTGTAACGTGCTAATCAACTAGAGATGTACACAGAAAGGGAAAAGCAGTCCTCTCTGTTATCTCTTGAGGGCTATCAAGGGAACACAAAATGTAAATATCCAATTCTAACAGATGCCAGACCTCATGAATATATCAATTTTCATCCCTGAACAGATATTTGTAACAGCCCAGCGGGAGTGTACACATTTCAATAAATATACATGTTCCAAAACTAAGAACATTTCTTATTTGTAAGAGGACCACTACATTAGGAAGATTATTACAAGAAAATACTCATGGGAGAAGTCAAGCTTTCCTTTATAATTAAACTTCATTTGAAACTGAAACAAGAGACTTCCTAAAAGAGAGGCTTCTAGAGCTCTCAGAACAGTTTTCACTCCTGACAGTCATGTAAGATTTAGCAAACATTTATAATATTTGACTTTGTTCAAAAGCAGAGAACTATCTTGGTTCTTCCTTTCCAGAAAAAAAAAAAAAAATCAGTGTAATAAGACCAAAAAAAAGCTAAAACACTCTCCGTATTAGAAATGGTGTGGGCTTTTGCTCTCACTCATGGGAGCTACCATACTACCATCTTTTCTCCATTCAGCTGTCCACAAAGAAGTTCTTAAAGAAAGGGTAAAAATTCTTTGTGTATTATCAATGAGGTTGTTAGCAAAAAAACAGTGATACAATACATCAAATTTCTCTTTGTTCTATGCAGTGGTTTTAAGGAACCAGTTCTCAAAAGGTATTGTTTCTAGGAATACTATTTTTATAAACTCATAATTGTTTGTGTGCAACACGCAAATTCAGAAAATTCTCAAACAGTTCTAACATTCCAAATTCTTTTTCCTAAATTTATCACAACTCCCTCTGAACTTGTTTTGGAGGGGTGAAAAGTATTTCTAGAATTTCTAAGTTTTTTCCCTACTGTTTTCAGCCCACAAATATTTGAAAATTTGTTCCAAAACAAGACTTAAGAATTCTTTTCATGGATGGAGTAACTTGCTGCTCAAGGGAAAACTGACAGAGGAAGAACAATCAAATGAAACAGATGAAAAGAAAACTCCGACCCAGTGGGAAAAAGGTAGAGAAGATATTTTTCAAACTTATGGAGAAAATCCAAAAAAGTATAAAGATTAATCTAAAGTAGAGAAAGCAAGCACGATTTCAGTCTCAGTACCTGAACTTGAGCCAGCTGTAAGAGACAGTAAAATGCCAAAAGACAACAAAAAGAAAGCACTTGCTATAGCTACCATTTCACTTCTGAAGACCTCATCAGGGAATCATAAGTGCTTTAAAATGAGAAATGATTGGAAGGAGAAAGATTTGTGGATCTTGCTGCCTGTTGTAATACCATGACCTAGTTAAGAAGAAATATGAAAAATGTGATACCAAGGACTTCTGTTCTAATCTCCTGTTAAGGTCTAGCCAAAGTGAAAGAACATTTTGTTATTCCTGCCATAAATTCAGCAGAAAAAAGTTATCTGAGAAACAAAGGAAAAGCAGTGAGAGACCAAATAATTTCTCATTAGCAGATGAAAACTCAATTAAACAAAATTAACATTACAAAGCAAGACAAATATTCATATATTAAAATTCTCACAAAGAAAAAGAAAATGCTTAAACACAAATATTTCATGTTGAAAGAGACTCAACATCAGCACAAAACTTGGAACAAAAATGTCAATCATGAAATTATATTTCAAGATGGTATATGAATCATGGTCTGGAGACCTACCTGGATATAGGTAATAAGGATTAGATTCCGTTTGGTCACAATATGAAAAGAAAAAAATAAAAGGAAAAAAATCATCTGACACATAGTGCAATATTGCAAGTCCTTTCTGGATTCATCTGTCACCTTTGAAAATTTCACCCTTAATCTCCCATTCCCTGCTAAGTGAGAATTCATTAATTCTGTCTGAGCAATATGTATGTGCACAGAAGTATCCCACAGGTACACACATGAGAAATCACAGGCTAGATATATCCAGCTTCCATCCCAAAGAATGCTCTCCAAGAATCACACAAATATCCAAATTTCTACTTTATATACTCAACTGGAAATTTGAAATTTAGCAACTCAAGTAAAATACAGCAGGCAGGCAAAGAGTAATAAACAAAGGTAATTTCTACTATCACTGCCACAATAACAAGTAAAAGGAAAACTTTCAAAGTCAAAAATTAGAAAAAATATTCACTGAATTCTAAATTTATATATGGAATTCAAACACTTAGAATTTCCTGTGGCAAATACTGACTATATAGAATCCAGAAGAGTTCCTACAGGAGCCAAGACGTAATTTACATCCTTTAAAAGCTGGAAGACACTAAAGTTTAAGAGCAAAACTTTCCTTATAAGTCACCATCTACTCCCACATGGGAAACATGATTACTGTAAGCAAGAACATTATATTATCAGTTTCCAGTGCGATTTAAAGTAAGTGTAAGAATTCCTTAAGAAGAAAAATTACCCCACACAGGAAAAATATTTTGGGAAAAAAAACTTCACTGCAAAAAGGGACAGTGTGCAAACCAAAGAGACAAGTGAGGACTTTGGGATTTACTTGAAATTGCTTACAGCTGAAATAAATGAACAAGCCTGTTAGGAGACAATTTTTTTCAGAATCTGAAGAAACAGCAGAGAATAGAAAACGAAGAAATGAAGAATAAGGATTTCACAGATATACTGGAACATTTCTTCTCTTATTCTACTCTCTCCTTCCAGCCACACACAAAAAGAATTAACCGTTTCAGCAGAAGAAACTAAAGCAAAACAAAATTTTCCATCACAGATTGCCGAAACACTCAAAAATCGGCAGTTTCACTGAATCTTCTTTACTGCTTCTCTAGCTGCAAAAAGGAGGGGCAAAAGGGAAGAAACTGCTCTGAAAACAATGGCAAACTTTTTTTCTGATGGAGGAATATGGACAAAAATACATCCTCTCAAACCTCAAAACCTAACTTCAGTTATAAATGTTTCCTAAAATTTGCACTTTTTTGCCCCAGCCAAAAAAATTCCAGAAGTAGCATTTTACATGAGTCACTTCGATTTACTGCAAAGCTTATCAGACCTTTGGCTTAATTAGTGTCCATATACACACATCCCTTTTGAGTTCATCTGGTTTTTGTTAGCATGGTTCTAAGCCACATGAACACTGAAAATGGCTTTAAATCTTAAACCAATCTGACTGATGCAGAAATATATGATAAAAGCTTGAAGTAAATGTCAGACATCTGTATTTATTCTTCACAAGAACGTAAAAAAAAAAATTCTGAATTAGTTTTGACATTTCCAATTTTAATTTCATTTTTAATATGTAGCTTCATTTTTATTAATGCCATTCAATACTGATTCAACTGCTATTAATTACAGAAAAACAAGAGAAAAGCTAACCTTGCACTAGTTACAGATGTGAGCAGTGGAACACAGATGTATGTACCACTTTTCTTATCAAGATATGACTCCCTCTACAGCAGCATTTTCTTACAGTGATATCTGAAGACTGTTAACCAGAACGCATGAATGGCTCAGTGATTTTTTTTTTTTTAAACCATATACCAACATACATCCACCCAAATGTGCAGATGCAGAAATGCACACATGTATGAATTCAAACATATACTGAGAATCCTTCTATTCTTCAGAACAGCATTTCTTGCACATGAAGGTAAAAAAAAAAAAAAAACATAACAAAAAGCGTCTTTTCCATGTATGAGGAAAGAAATGCAAAAATAAGAATTAAACTTACTAAGTAAGCATCAAAACAAAAGCCAGGATTAAAACGTAGATATCTACAATCTCACAACCGGCCAATACATTGATAATGTTAGTGCTGCTCTGACTTCTGAGCTTTTTTTTAGTTTTCCCTATAGCCTTAGGTTATATCATGCACCTGTACAACAGATGGCAAAGCCGTGGGCCACTGCCTTAAAGACCCAGCACAGGGACCTGCAGCCTTCTCCAGACATCTGTACAATTAGCAAGGGAATTTCCACCAAAAACGTAGGAACTGATTGTCTAACTGTCTGAAAAGGGGCATTTTTTTAGTATGTTTTCAGTGGAAGATGATGAAAAAATTGTAGTTTCACTAATCATCTTAGAAAAAAAAAAATGGGACACTTAACAATGATGCATTTTCTGTGGCTACTTTGGCAAGAATAACTTCACAAGGGAAAACAGTCAGAAGCAAGTGATACAAGATGAACACAGGCAGGTCCAGATCACACAAGGGATAAGAAAAAAAAAGTAAAGAAAATCTGTACATCTTATACTGGTCTCAAGTCACCTTTTAATACATCTCTATTTATTTGAATTTTCTTATGATTCATGAAAATTCAAATCACTCCGATTCACTTAGAAGAAAAATCAGAAATTTATATATGATTTTCCATTTTTATAATGTTTTCCACAGAATAGACCTTCCCCTTTACTGGGTCTCACTTGGCAAAGTAGCCATATTTCAGCAACAACTCAATCCATAGCTGGCTGCTATGATGCCAGCTAGTGATTCTGTAGCACATTTTGTCTCAAAGTGAAAAAATGCTTACAGGCTGACAACTTTGTGCTTCTATACTTATAACAGGTGAAAAGGCAGAACAATAAAAAGCTATTCAAAGAGCAAGACACAGACAGGGATTTGCTTGCATATGGTATTTACCAGGAGATCTCTCAGTATAATGTAATAAACCCAACATGTCCATTTTTATTTCTACAACTTGTGAGGTTATAGGATTGTTTACTCTGTTACATCCCCTAACATCTTTTCAAAGGATCCGTGTTTGTGGGAACCCAGACCTGTTCTGAGAAAAATATAGCAGTGCTATTAGAAAGCCAAAATCTTTGATACTGGGCATTTTAAACCATCACTTCCAAGCATTAAAAATAAACATTTATCCCTAAACTCCATTGACTGTTTCTCACTGGAAAAACACAACATTTTTGCCTATTTTAATTTTCCTTCAAATGTTTCTTCTATCTTTGTTTATTGCTCTATATCACATGAAAAAATGTGAAAAGAGAGGCCAGATGAAAAGAAACTACAGCAGTAGAAAAAGGAGCAAACACACCAGAAAATCTCTCTATTTTTTAAAATTTCCTTCTCATTAAGAGAAAATCCATGGAAAATTGGAGCAAAAACAAACTTCAGTTCATATTTTGTAGCTTAAAATACTATTTCTATAAGCATTACTGCAGGCCATAGTAACAAGTTAAATCAGTTCAAATTGTGCTGAAGCACCAGTAGAGAATTAAAAAAGGGTCAGAAAAACTGTACAATGATTATCATTATTTTAAGATTTAATACTCAAAAGAAGACCAACCCTTTCCTCAGTGTTGCTTACAAGAGACAAAACACCAGACAAAGCTTGTAACATTAATGACTAAATAGCTGAAAGGGGAACCTTTGAAAACAGTGACATAGACCTCCAAAAAAGGTCTATAAAAAAGAAACCTCAAATTAATTGATCAGTGCACTAAATCATTTTTCTAGACTGTCTCAAGGTTCATGACTTTGCATAACAACACGGTAACAACCAGGCAAGGAGGAAGAAAAGCTGAAACAAAGCATACAAAGAAGCTTCTTTTATATCAGACATTACATACAGACAGAAAAAATTGCATACTGCAAAAATGAGTACAGAAAAGATACAGGCTTTCTCCTACAAACAGTATTTCTTCACATAACCAGATGCTCTGAAGTCCTCAAAACTGAGCACCGGTAAGGATTTTCTTTATTATTTGTACAAATAATTATCTAAATATTAAGTAACTTCACCTACATTCTTGAAATATAGTATTTTGACATCACCTCCAAAATAAAGCATTCTACAGGAATGTACCATCTATATCCCATATCCAACCTATACTGTCTACAATCAAGGCTATCCAAATACATTTGGTATTAAAAAGCAATCTGCTTAGTGACTCAACAAGCTGGGGGAAGGTGAAGTTGTCTGAGTCACAGAAAAGATTCAACACTGTGCAGGCAGATTTTATTAACTAGAACTGTGTAGGATTTAATGATCTGAATGAACCCTCTCTTTATGAAATGAACTCAAAAATCTTCCTAAAGTGAGAACATACACACATCTGTCAACAGATTATCAGGAGAGTACATGTACTGCATATATGCACATATACATAAGGTGCCTGTATTCTGACAGGTAACAAAAAAATCCAAAAGCTATAAACATGGATTCATAGGGTGAAGGATCCAGTTGTGTACTCATCCTTGCTTGAGGTACATCAAACCAGAAGAAATAACATCAAGAGAGTGTACAAAAAAATAAGTTAGAGGGGATGTGCACAACAAGGTGCTTGCTATCACTTTGGCATCACTGGATTGAATCAGGTAGAGAGGAAGAAAGATGTTCAGTTTCACTGAAGAGACACAATTCAAGACATTTTAAAAACAGTACTGCTGTATTCTTCATGCATATAATTTCAATGACCTCAGGGGCTTGGAAAATCCTAAGGCTAAGTGCCAGAACCATATTTCTCTGTGCTAGTTGAGAAGATGTTAAAAACAAGTCTGCTTATTTCTAAACAGGACAAACTCCACACAGTTATGAGCACGGTCTTCCCCCCTCCCCAAACAAAGCATCTCTCTTTCAGAGAAAGTCATAATTAAAATAATTTGATGGTTTGAGTCAATTCAACACTTACAACAATCACTTAAAAACTGTAGTTCTAAACCTGAAGTTGATGACAAATTCATGATTTATTGATGAAAGTATATAGAGGACTGCTGCAGCTTTCTCATCAAATCTTAATGATAAAGTGCACTGGTTGCCCAAAAGTACATTTTCAACATAGCAGTTACTCATAATGCAAAAACACCATGGATACTACGGTTTGACATGGAAAGCTGGAGTAGCCCGGCAAGAAAACCCATTGTCACAAAAAAGGAAGTCTTCCAATTACAGTGCTGGACTGAGTCTCAAAAAACTTACTCCACACATATGCCAAAGGATTTATTCCCTATGCTCTCGACCTCTGTCCTCAAGAGTTGTTCTGTGTTCCTCACCATGGAGAAAGAGTAATACTTCTCTCATTATTTGTCGTCAGCTCACAAGACCTTCTTGGAAAGAGTGATCAAAAATGGAATGGAATCCTTCAGTACTGTCATAACCTTTCCTAGTGGCTCGATGCATGAGAGAAACGATACTTCTTTTAACATAGTGTAGCCTAGTACCATACAAAACATTCCCTCAGTTGTTCTCACAAGAAAATAAAGGACTAAAACCTACCAATATTTCGCATTCAATTGCACAGCAGTTCCCACAATGAGGGACAGTGAACAATCATGATAAAGCCCGTGTCAGCAGGGACATGCAACTCTACCTACATTTCTCCAGGTTCCCTAACAGGCTAAATTTGGCTCTAGTAACTTCAATCGTATTACAGCCACTCAGGGTTTTTTACTTAAAATGCCAACAGCTTTTGACATAAAACTTCTGTCACTTCTGAGAGACCTAAGAGGAAGTAAACACCTTTGCTCCACCCATGTAAAACAAAGGATGCAAGAATAAACAGCTAAAAAAGTTATGGTTATGTTAAAATAAGTTACCAAAGATTACTTACATTATCATAATATTCAGTAACTTAACATTTCAAAAGAAAATTAATACTAAATCAATAGAAGTCAAAAGAAAGACACAAAATATTAATAAGAATATGGCAAAACTCTTATATGAAACATGTAAAACAAAGTATGGATGAAAGAGATTATTAATCTTCTACTGAAGTAGAAGATCAATAATGACCAGTTACACCAGCAGCCTTCCTCCTTCCTTTCTCCCTCCAAATCACTCTTGCAGTGGCAAGAGATCTAGTCCAGGTTGGTTAGATCACTTAAACAAGGCAGATACTACCCTAAACTGTCCTGCCACTCTGAGTGGAGTTGTGTCAATTTCAGCAAACAGGGAAAATGGGCCAGGAAATATGTAAATGCCTACTCTTTTACTTACTGTATGACAATAGCAATAAGCATACAAACATACACACTATAGGTTTATCTGATGGTATAATTTTCTTTCTTAGTGCAGATGGATGATCCAAGTCACACAAAACCATAGTGCTCATTAGCATTTCATGGTGGTATGGTTTTTTTAAAATTATGTGCATGGAACAAGTAATAGCAGTGAAAGCATATCTCTTATCAGAGTAAAAAAATGTGATGTGAGTATGCACCCATCTTTCTTTAGGGAAAAAGTTACTATTTATGCAGAAGAAGTATAGCAGCCTTACGGTTCTTTTGCACCTCAAAGAAAGAGAAACACACTGTAAGAAAAGCTTCACTGTAGCTTCTCTGCAGAATGAACAAACCAATCCTTCATGCTCCACAGGTAGCATGTTAATCACCTGCTGCAAGCTAAAGCTGAGCAGCTCTGATCGATGCCTCTGGAGAGCACACTCCCAAGCAAGGACAGCATTATAAGATGTGCTATAGCATTGCTCATGGGTTGCTCCAAGGCACATTTTCAACATTCAAAATCCCAACTATTTCTCTTGATGAGACTGGTTTACAAGAAGGGAAATAGAAAAACAATAAAGGCAGAACAAAGGATGAATGAGAGCAATTATCACTGAGGAAAAAATGATGATTCAGATTAGTTTGTTGATGAATGACAAAAGCTTGATAACTAAACTCATTATGTCTTCACTTTGTTCAGTGAATTTGCAGCAGTTCAGGGGCTGTTCAGCCCAAATCAATTTGTTAGGAAATGAACTTTAATTATTTGTTTTAAATCAATGCAACTTCAAAGCTGATTCTAACAGCTTTTCAGTATACTAGTGAGAAAGAGATGAAAATCTCTGTACTGCTAATAGGCCTACTAACTCTCAAATCACAAATACACAGAGAGATTAAAAAAAAAATTGTATTTCTGGAAGTCCTCAATTAATTTGTCTGTGAGACACGAGATATGTGAGAGAATTACATAAGCATCCACAAACTCAAGGTATCATTAATAGAAACAAATACATTGTCAAGTCCAGGATCAAGCATAAGTTGTCAAAGCCCATATCTGCCAATAAAAGGGCTCAGTTGGAAAGCCTTGGAGAAGCAGACCCTACCTGGAGTGTAACTCCAACAGGTCAACTGAGATACAAGGTAGAATCCACTTCAAAAAGTAGAAGTAACCCACAGAAAATGTCCCTTGAAAACAATGACACTTGCAACAGGTGCTGAGAGGAAGTTGTAGCTGCCCCAAAAGCACACCAAATCAGGAAACAGCATGCCATAAAATATTGCACTTTTTTTCCTGGTTCCTCTGAATACAGGGATTAAGAACTCCTGCCTATTTATGCTTGTTAGCCAAGGAGGCTCTTAAAACTCAATTTGTAAACCCAGTATATTTCTGTACTCTGGATCCAGTTATATCCACCAATATTGTGTCATACACAACGTTCATCTTTCACTTTGTCCTCTGTTTCACCAAAAAACTCCTGCTTATAACTCTAAACTTCATCTCTGAAGTAATACTTGACTTGCTAAAGGACAGCAGCTTTGGAAATGAATACTGCAGTGCTTGCAAATAAGTTCAGCTGAAACATAAAAGACTAAGGATCTTTTTCTTGTGCTTCTTGGCACCAATGAAAAATGAATTCATAGCTCTCTTCCTGGGAATACAAATAATCAAAGTTAAAGGACAAAAAATCTTTGCCAAAGCATCACCTCAATTTAACCTCTGCTCAAGTTTGTGATGAAAATAAATTTCCTTAAAAAAAATATCATCCTCCCAACTACTAGAGTTTTCATGAAGCCTCCACCCATCACACTGAAGGAAAAAAAAGTCATTGCAAAGGAAGTAGTAAAAATCTTTTCTTTACCTTCCATCCAAATTCAACTTCTTAAAACAATAACTTCTTCATTACAAAACCTTTTCTAAATACCAACTGAAAAATATCCCTCCTCCTCTCCCACCCTGACTCTGCCATTTTCTCCAACTCATAGTGCAGTTATTCTACATGATTCATAGCTATCCCATGACTATTTTAACATCTAAGAGAACTGAGTTGCACTGAGAAGCAGTCCACTTAAACAGATCTGGTTTTTGCTGTCTACTATTTCCTGTGTCATGTTGTCTTTCACAGAATTAGAGCTGCCCAAGCAGAACATGAACCTATAAGTAGGTTTGAAAAAAGTAGTTGATATCTTAACTCTATCCATGCAGAGTCATTGCTCTTTTCACATCACTCCTTTCCCGGTACACATAAAGGAAAAGCTGTTTTGAGAGATTTACTGTTGTCAGATATCATTGTCTTTGTCCTCTGTTGCATTTTGGCTATAAGGCTCCTCCTCAGTCCCAGATTGGTAGATAGCACATAACACACATCAATCGGCAAGAGGTTTGTGCCTAAGAAACTAACAGTACTTTAAAAGTATTCATCAGATTTTTTGCTACCGTGGAGAAGAATTTCACATTTCACAGATGGGGAAATCAAGAATGACTGATCAAATCACTTGTCCAAAGTAACTTAGTGGCAAATTCAAGAACAGAATGCAAATTCTTTACTGAATTCATTAAGCAGTATGCTTCATAGAAACAGTCAGTATCAACAGAAACTCCTTTTGCTACTTTTCTTGTTTAATGAATCTTTCTGATCAAACCTGATACTAAGATGTCCCTTCACAGAAAGAACAGATTATTTCTTCTGTGCTAATGAACTGCAATCTTGATCTGAAATGACAGTACTTCATGAACAGTCAGGGTCTGGATTGTTCGCCATCTGTTCATTTATGCATTATTTCAAAGGGAAATCAAAAACTAGTCTAAATGAACAATTTTGTGATTTGAGCTCTGTAGGTCATTTACCTCTGAAGATTTAAGATACTTTGGCTATAGTAACGACCACATTTTTATTATCAAATGCACAGTATAAGGAAATTTCATTTTCAGTACAAAGTTCAAATACTAAGAACCACAGACACTTTTCTAGATGCTAAATATCTGTAGCTCCCACTGATTTCACAGAAGTAGTAGTAGTAAAAATCTTCTGGCTTTTTAGAAAGATAAAAAGAACAGTAACAAATCAAGTAGCGGTCTGGTAAGCCAATGATCTGCTCAGGAACTTGTGAAGTCACTACTATGTATTTTTCAGAATTTTACCTGCTCACTTTTTTATTCCATTTATTATCTGGTTCTACGATGTATTTTTGCTATAGGCACTATTCAGAGAGGTTTAAAAAATGAGAAAAGAAGTGATAAATATATTCTATTTGCTCTATTCTTTGATATTATGTTTTTTCACTCTTGCTTCATGAGTTACAAAAGTAACTTTTTTGAAGGCAAGAAATTAAACAGCTACTTTTTGAAAAAGTTTCCTGAAAAAGGGACACTTCTTGTGAGCATTCAAATAGTGTAGACAGTTCAACACATATTGATTCTGACTTCATGATTAATGGGAGCTCTGAAACATAATAGTTAGAGAACAGTAGGATAGTGTTGCTCTCCTGGAACCTGCCACCATTAGTAGGTCATTATTCTAACAGGAAAAGGCTAGGGCAGTGTGAAATATTACACAGTTATTGATACCTTTTGGTTTATCAATCCACTTTGAATAAGAGATGTAGAAGTGGCACTTACTCAGTAACCACTACAACCTGAAATAAAGTTACTTACCAAAGGGAAATTTAGTCTTGGGAGAAAACTCCAGTAGCTTTCAGTTCTAAATCTCTAGAACCAAGTATTCTTTAGATTAAAAGGCTCAAAGAAAGATAGCAACACTGTAAGAGTAAATCTAGCACTAATATTTTGATCTGCCTATAGGAAATTAAAACACAGGAGTCTTAAACCAGGGGTTCAATCTTGAACTGATCAGCACAGCAGCAGTTAGGATGTTAGGAACACTTTGTTCTGTTTCAGAATTTAGTTCCAGAAAATTAAGTGGCAGTCAAGAATTTAGCAGAGCCAAAGAAATCTAATTACTGTGTTGGGAAAAGAGAAAGATATAAAGTAAAAGTATTTGGAATTCCAATTGATCAAGGAATTCATTGTGTCTTCCAGGACTGGTGTAAAATGGCAGGAATTTGTACTTCTAACAAGTTTGACAATTAGCTCACCACTGTGTAATTGTGCTTTTGTATCTGAATGTCAGGACCTTGCTTAGTGACTCTGGATACTGAGCTAAGCTTGCTATTCTGAAGAAGGTAGCCACCTAAAAATCACAATGGAAATTGCTTCCTTAGTAGGCATATTAGTATGCTAAGGCTGAAGCATGCCACAGAGTAAACAACCGGTCTTTCACACAGGTTTTGGAAATAGCCTAGGCTATTCAGAGTTCAATCATGCTGCCCAGAAGCTGAAATTCAGACATGCCTAGATCTGGTAGTTTAATTTGGAACTAACCCAGCTCACAAAATCAGAGGTTATATAGAAATGAATTCTGGAAATCAATTGGCAATCAAGACAAAATGGAAAGGGCGTGCAGGCAGTTTCATTTCATGGAGAGAATGAAGGGATATCTTGTTTAATAGTGTTTCTGTTTTCCCTTTACCTTAGGAGTTCTAACCTAGAAGCTCACTGAAAAATTCATTATATTTTCACTTTATTATTGTTATAGCCTGACATCTTTGACCATTAAAAAACATTTATCATTACGAATTGTGAAATGATGCAAAATGAAGCAATGATCCATTTCCAACTTGATAACCAGAATGGCTGAAAGAAATCATGATGGTTCAAATACCTGAGTCTTTCATGATCAAAGGAGAATGTTATTCCCTTTAACTGGGCTTTCTATTCTTCTCTTTGGGTAGTTCTACGAGGTACTCTTATGAGCAATCAAGAGTGTATTGGATTTGCTTATAAAATGTAAAGCAGCCAAAACATGAAGTTGCTGCTTAACTCTACTCTTCAAAACACGCTGTGTTACCTTCCTGCTTTTCTTTGAGAAAAGCATGGTTCTTTCAGTGTTTTGATACTTAAGCTTATTTATAAAACTGAAATATGTTTCAGAGTTCATACATCCAAATGGAGGAACACAAAGGAAGTTTCCTTCTTCAGAGAAAGAAATGTGTTCAAACATACATTCAAATTCTGACACACCTCTCTGAATTGAAAGTACTGCAGAGAAACTGCTCATTCCCTCATACACTATAATGCTTTTCAATGTGAGCTTTCCCTCATGCTCACCTATCTCTGCTTTCTTCTTTCACCCTCTCAAATCAGTAACCAGATCCATATTAATAAAAAACCCCATTATGTAACTATTTTAATTACTTTTTTAATTAAACATTCTGGATATATTATAATGGACAATGAGAACAAACTGAAATAAGCATTCACTTTCCATGCTTCCTATGTATGTACAAGTGTAGGTTATTTTCCTCATACTTATTCTAATTCTAATTAAGTCCTCTCAAAATCCCTGGTTCCTAATCATTCATTTCCTTTCCAAACTTTCTAAGTAGAACACTTAATTCAAGTGACATTCATGTATCTCAATTATTTTAATTTTTTTTTTTTGTTACACAAGCAGTACTGGATTCTAAATGTATAAAGCTACATAAAGGCCTGGAACATCATATTTCTGTTGTTTGCATATTCTATCTGCATTTCATTTTAAGCTATGGAGCATTAGCATCTACATTAATTTTCAATAAACGTAAAGCTATTGCTAAGAAAGCAGGATTTCTGGCAACTCAACAGGACATGATTTTCTCAATATCCAAACAGTTTCTACTTAGGGAAACATATTTTCACTTTTATCAGTATACTAGAGGCTTTTCCTCTATGTATTTCTTTTAAGACCACGATGTACCCATTACCACCTGTGACATATTTCCTTAGAGCATGAATCGCTACTGAAATCCAAGTAACGTTGTAAAGAGTGAACTAAAACTTCCAAGGCATGTTCCTTCCATGGGCATCAATCCAATCCAATCCATCTTTTACAGGGTGTCATGCTGCAGGAAGGCAGCCACTGGCAATTCTGCTAGTTAAATGAGAAATGTAGTGTCTATAGTTCATAGAGAGAGAAGGATGTACACACTTTCATGCTTCTTCGTAGCATTATACAATACACAAGGGAGAGATGGGATTATTTCTGTCAGGGACACACCACAACTCGTCCTTTCTCTTCACAAACCTCAAACATTATGTTCCAGATTGGTCAGTAGCATTTTCAGGCTAGGGACAGGAAATTCTTCCCACAACAAGACTTCTAGAACTACCAAGCAATCCAAACAGGATTGCCTATCTTGACTAGAGACTACCACTTGGTCAGCATAGACAGTAGCCTTAGTAAAAGAATTTGTGATACACAATTCCTTGGTCTCTGAAAGGAGACCACAATTGGGATACTCTAAAGGGAAACTTCCTGAAATAAAACCGATTGAAGGAACTGATAAAAACAGTTTTTTCTTTGGATACAGTACTCACTTCTGATGTCAAGGGCATCATATAGTAAGTTTAGACTAGTCTTAACTTGGGGAAACAATGTATAAGACATCAAACTGCAAGATTTACAAAAACTACTTTAGAAAATGCTCATTCCACCTACTCAAAGATTGAGATGGGGAGACTGCATACTGTGGGTGCAGTATTTGCTTACTTGATTATTAATTTACTTCTAAGCTAGTGATAGTTTTCACATTTCATCTTCTACCTCCTCAAAAAAATACCCCACATTTTAATAACTGTGCTCATAGCCAAGTAGCTTCCAGAATGTTTCACCCAATAGGACTTCTTTTGTCAAGTCATGGGTGCTGTTCAGGACAGATTATCATAGAATCACAGAAACACTGAGGTTTATAAGCACTTCCAGGGATGGTAACTCAACCTGTTCTTGGGCAGCTGCAGCTCCCAGCCAGACTTGGCACACCATGAGGGTTTCTCAGCTCAGGAAACCTCTCCAGAGGGCTGTGATCCCCATCCTCTGCTGCAGGACAGGCTGGCACTGGAGGAGTTCAACTGGGTGAGTGAAGGTATTGACAAAGGATCTTCCTGAACCAGCAAATACTTAGGCATCTTCTGGTTTTTAATGTAAGATGTCATGACAATATACTAATGAACATACAATGGGAATATGATTTGCTTGACTTAAAGAATTTCAAAATAATTTACAAACTCCAGTTACTGAGGCAACTTGAAAATAAAAAGGTCAGCTTTTTAATTTAACTTTCTGTATGTAATACTTGTTTTCCTCATTTCTGGAGGGAAGCACTCACCCAAAACTAGTATCCAGATACTCAAGTTCTGTCAGTTATTAGAATTAGAGCAGACACTTCACTTGTTGGCAAAGGAAGTCTTTCAACTTTCGTGGCAGAGACACAAAATACTGGACTGTTGTCACTTTATGTTATTTGTTCCCAATGATTTAAGCTGGTTTATAAGCTCCTTAGATCAGGATTTGTAGCTTTAATACCAAATGTCACACAGAATTATAGTCTGACACACAAATGTTAATATAACAACAATTGACCCTGTAGGCATCTACAAATTCTGATCTTCAAAGGCTGTCAACATGAGTCAGTACTAACAGCACACTTGGCATAAGAAATATTTTATAATTTTTTCAACAAGTTGAAAAATATTGCTTTTCCCCTTTCTTTTCTTTTTTAAGGCTCTAAGTTTCCTCATCCTATTTACACCTTATTTTAGAAAGGGTCTACAGGGATTTCTGCTAGAATTTCTAAGCCTCCTTATTCTCATGGGTAAGTTTCATCCAGTTTTGCACTGAACTAAGTCTGTGCAAGTTGTTGTATACTGAGGTCTTATGTAGCCACACATCTCTATGGCAATGCTCACAAACAGAAAGCAAATTCTTCTCAATAAGTACAAGTGAAAGCTTTAGCAAATGGCAAATACTTGCCAAAGTTGACCTTGCTAGATTAAAACCAGGAAAAATTACAAGTAATGAATTTGCCAGACAGAGTTTAAAAGGTCTTGCTTATAAACACATAAGCTTTTTGCAGGTCTAATCCAATTGTTTAAACTGTGTATTATCCCCTCCATCCAAAAAGCCAGTAGGAATTCCTCATCAAGTCGAAAATTCAGCTTGAGGCTTTCCTGTGTGAAGAACAAAATCGTTTTGAAAATGACTAGAGAGTGCTTCAATTGAAATAAATTCTTCAAAAGCCAGGCTAGCAGGTATGGTTGATATACCCTCTATATTTCAATAGAAGAAAACCTTTGCTGTTAGTATTTCAGGCCAAAAAGTGCAATTATTCTTGGAGATGGTTTTGCATTAATTATATATTTAAGAAAAAAATAACTTTAGAGGACTGGTAGCATAAGAAAAACAAAGTTATTTCAAGTGCAAAGTTTTTATAGGATGATATATTTCTACTGCACTTTATACTATATTTATTCTACTTTCTGTATGTGTAGAAAAGTTTATACTTTTTTCATTAAATACATTCTCTCTCAGTGACAAAGTGTTAGGAACAAAGAATGAATTTTTCATGAGAAAACACTGCTGAGGCTATGACAGGGTCAAACTCTTCCCCTTGAGCTCTGCTAATATACCTTAAAATTTTCCTTGAAGCTCTATCCCTTGGAGTCAAATCGTGCAGAAATATTCAAACTGTTCCTCAAATGCTCTTCCATGATGAATGTCGAGAAAGTTCTACTTATATGTGCAGGAACAGAACCAAACATCTTTAAATGCTCTACAATAGCTATCAAACAATCTCTTTTTTTTGGTCATTATTTCTTTACTGATATGTTCTGAAAGCCTCAAAAAAAGTTTGACTATCCCAACAATTTTCTTAAAAGCATCTGAAGGCAAAAAATCATAAACCTTTTATCTAAATCGCTGGGGTTTTTTCAGTGCCAAAGATCCAGAGGAGATATTTAGATACGTCAGAAACAAAGAGAGAAACATATCTTCCTTCAGGCTTTTGGACAGCTCACAATTTTTTTCCCTCTAATACGTATTTTTTAAGTAGATTTGAAGTCAAGCCTGCCTTCTAGCAGGAACTATTCAAGATTTATATTACTTATTAAAGACATTGCAATTACTAAAGACTATCTAAGAGATGAATGATGGGCTTTAGACCATTTCACAACATGCAAATACATTCCCCACTGGTGATTTCAGCAGTCATCCCAAGGACTCCATTTACCACTGACCCGGGTACCAGTTCTTTTCCAGGTCGGCACAAAATATCTCATTGTGGCATAGATAAAGGAATTTTTATGTTTCTGGACAATCTTTTCCTGCTCAAATCTTAGAATGAGGTTTTCACCCTCATCCTGCTTAGTCTGCCAGCCTCTTAAACCTTTTATTTTTTTCCAAACTTTGGCATCCTTCTTTCTTTTAGCCCTATTGATTCAAATTCTTGTTCTCCTTTTATAGTATTCTATTTCTTCAACAAGCTGTCATTCACTTACACAGTGTGCACTAGGATATTTGTAGACACTTTATCTACAAGTAAAAACCATTGTCTATTTTAAAACCTGTATTTCAAATTTGACTTCTCTCCAAGATTAAATCTTGCCCAGTCTGCATAATGTGTGAAAGTATGACCAACAAATGCAGGTCAACACAACTAAAGCAGTGTTTCTAATTAAGTTTCTTTCCCCCCATTACCTAAAGTCTCTCCTCCCGGCCCTTCAGATTACCAGACCTCTGTCCAAAGCTGGAAGCAGACACTATGAAGACACAACTGTTATGCAGATATGAGGCCAGCAATTTGTCATATAACCAGTAGCACATAGTACCATATGCTTAATGTTCATTATCTTTCCTCTCTGGTTTCACATGCTATGAAGAGGCTGTCTCCCTACTAGAACTGACCAAATTCATCACTGTTCTAACTGTGCCTATTGATCATTTTTCCCATGTTGTCCTTCTCCCTTTTGGCGAATATTCATCAGAAACATTCCCTAAATCCCTTTGAGTGTTCAAGGCCAGGCTGGATGTAGTTCTGAGCAACCTGTTCTAGTGGAAGGTGTCCCTGCCCATGGCAGGTGGGTTGCAACTAGATGATCTTTAAGGTCACTTCCAACCCAGGCCATTCTATGATACCATGATAGCAGGCCAGACTGTGCTTATACATAATGGACAGCCCAACAGCAATCAGTACTTTCTCTGTTTTTCATCATCAAGCAATTACATTTTCATCATCAAGCAATTACATTTCATCATCAAGCAAATACATTTGTAGTATAAAATCTTCATGCCAAGGACAAACCAATTTTCTAATGGGCTACTTTGTAAAGGGACTATGAATTTGGTCCCTTTAGACATATATGAAAGACAGATTAGGTATTTCATAGAAGAATATATTTAAGATCTACATTTTAAAGATAATAGTAGCAGTAGTAGTAGTTGTAGTAGTAGTAAAAGATTTCCTGTATCTGATAAAAATAATTTTATGCCATTATTTTGTGTCCAATACAAGAGACTGGTCTCTACATAATCAAAATGTTCCATTTCAATTTGTTGTTTAAAGTTTTTCAGGTTACATCACCCCTCAATTTACTCAAGTAAGCACTGAGCTGTAAGAGGTGGCACTGTTAAATTATTTCTTTCTGCCTTCTTGCTGGCCTTCATAAATACACAGCCATGTAACTTGTACACCAGATGCAACTTCAGCTTTTGACCCCAATGGTCAAGCACCTTAAACCCTGCTACAGTCTTGTCATTATGGCATTTCCTTTAATCTTAATTATACTATAAGATACAGATTTGCTGATGAGCAGCACATCTATTAATGAGTTTAGAAACTGAAACTCTGATCCAGAAGCAAAGAATTTTTTTGGCTAAGCTACTCTTATAGATAAAAAAAAAAAGTGTTACTCAACATAAATTATGGTTTTCAGTCATTCATCTTTTAAACACTCCAGCATTATACAATCAAATTAGAAAGCAAATCAGACTGACCACCTCCCATTGAAGCTGCTCCTGGATATACTGGGTCTGGCTGAAAAGGAGTTCTTTTGCCCCATATCAGCCCCCATAGTGTTGTGCTGTGTCTTGGTAGCTGGAAAGGTGTAGGTAACACCTCAATGTTTCAATTACTTCTGGGTAGTGCTGGCTCAGCATCAGTGCTATTTTCTCCAACACTCTGCCCCCCATCAGGAGACTGGGGCAGAGCAAGGTCTTGGGAGGAGACACAACCAAGACAGCTGAGCCAAATTGACCAGAAGGAGATTCCATACCATATGACATCAGCTCAAAAAAAGCTAAGAAAAGAAGGAAGAAGAGGGGGCATTTATCAGTTATGTTTGCCTTCCACAGCAACCACTACACATAGTAGTGCTTCCTAGGAAGTGGATGGACACTGCTTGCTGATTGCAAACAGAGAATAAAATCTTTGGGTTCTTTTTTTGCCTTTGCCTGTGCATGCACATAGTCTTTCACTTTTGCATTAGTAAACTGCCTTCACTCAACCTAGGATTTGTTTTCTGTCTTATTTTCTCTCCCCTGTCCAGATGAGGAATGAGAGTGATGGAGAAGCTTGGTGGGCACATGGCATTCAGTCAAGGTTTGCCCACCACACTGGATCCCACTATTTAAAAAGAAAGTAGCTAAACATCCAGCTGTAACTCTGGTTTTATCAGTTTATTAAATATCAAGAATATAATCTGAACTCTGCATTTTCCATCTCCTTCCCACAGCAGATATTTTGCACATCTTGCTTGTGATTTACACTATAGGAAACCCACACCACATTTAAATTGGTGGTTTATTGTCCTTCCTATCTCAAAACATCAATCTGTCTTTGCTTTCTTGACAAAATGAGTGAAATTCACATCTATACAGTTACTTCTGCTGAGTGGTAGTTTTTTTCCTCAAGTAGTTTCATTTATAAACCAGAACAGCATTATTATCTGTAACATTTTCTTATTTTCAATTTTTTGGTGAAATTCTTGAAGGAAAAGGAAAGAGCAATGCATAAATCACAGGATTGTGGGTACAGGTAAATAGCACAACATGAACAAAGACTCAGGAAAGGTACTCAAATAAGTCACTGTGTTTACAAGATGTCTTAGACCCATTATAGTCCTGCTCAGGTCTTGTGACTCCTCATCTTACCCTGAGTGAAAGCAGCCATTCAGGCAATAAGACAAGTTTGCTTGTTTGCAGCCTCCACTGCATGTTTCACATTGTCTTCCCAGCTCTCAAAGAAGGTCCTAAAACTGTCCTGCAAAAGTCCAGCCTGTGAGCACAACAATGATGAAAGAGTCAAGAATATAATTCTCAAAGCCGTGTGTTACTTTATCATCAACAGTGCATCACAAAGTGGACAGAAATGAAATTTTGTGGAGCTGTTAGGAAGTACTTAACTATTCCGGCTCAGCACCATCATTTCAGTACCTATTTTCTCTCTTGAGCATTTTGTATTCTTTTGCTTCTAGCTTCAGCCCCAGAAAAAGCAAACTCATTTCAGACTCCCCAGAGCCGAGTGAAAGGCTTTCGTAGCTTAATACCCTTCCAACCAGTAAAGACAAATGGTATTGGCTTGTTTGTCATACATGCATTCAAATTTTGGAGTCACCAGGTAATAATGCAAACCTTAGAAAACACGGACAAGAGGAAACAAGGTGGGGGAAAAAGAAATTAGAAAATTATTAATAGCTTTCTTCCAGGTGCCAGGGCATTTCATGGTTCAATTAACATCAGCAGAAATTTTGAAAATTCAGCATTTTAAAAAGGCAATAAAATATTTAATGGTAATTGAAAACTTGTCTACCTCTATGTGGCCAGCATAGATGGATTCCTAATCAGTTTACTGAATTCAATATTTTTAACAGAAAGTGCAAAAACCTTTTTATACTTTTTGTAAATTTATGTAAGGAAAAGAAGCTTTGTAGAAAGAAATGTAAGGACATATCAAATACTTTTGATTATACTTCTGTCTGTGCTGTGGACTGACTGCACAACCCTCTGTAACACGTATAAACATAAATTTTTAAAGCTTTGGCATGAGGGCACACAGCAGCCACAGCTGTACGCAACAAAAGTTACGATGCTCAAGAATTCTGAATCCCTGACTCCTTTTTGTTCTTAATAAGATCTGACACAGCCCAGTGAGAAATGCCATAGGAATGCCTGTATCTAGAAGAGGCAAAAAGGAAAGACAACTTTAGGACTTTTAGGAGACAATTCTCTGAGGTGCAAATTCAACCTATGAGGACAAAGTTAGTCTTGAGCAAAGATGAGGCAAAAAAGAAAAACAGCAAAAAGAAAATAAGGACAAAGAGGATGACTTTTGGAAGTAAGATAATTGCAGAAGCTGAATAAATTAACTTCTGTCATTAATACAAAAAAGGTGCATACAGACAACTGAATTCCTTTTATTGGGGTGGGAGGGGTGTTAATGAGTAAATGAAATCACTCAGTATGCCTGTACAGCACAAGCTGCATCAATTTTTAACACCAGCTGTAAATAAATAAGAGTTTTCCTATTTGTTTAATGACAGTTATAGGTACTAGGTTGGCAGCATTAAGAAATTGAATAACCTATGGTAGGCACAGCCTGACTAATGGCAGGACAATCTGAAATGTCAGAAAACAATGTGCTACATATTCCAGCAATTCAAACCACCGTGAGGAATCATATTCACTGATGTTAAAAGTAATTTTCATAGATGTGATTCCTCTGTCTTCCACTAGATTTGTAAAGAAACTCTGATGTGAAAAATTGGGGTTTTTTAATACTTTCCGCAGCAGAGATTCCCTTCCTACCCTCCTTTTTTTGGTTCTCATTATCACCCTGTATGCTAGAGATTTGCTGATAAGCAGCATATCTATTAAAAAAAAGTCTTGGAGAAAAAAAGGTTAATCTTAATTCAATTTATAAGTATTCAATTCAAAACTGAATTAATATTTTGAGATAAAAAAGGAACATTTTAAATACTGATTAATGTCTTCTTTACAAAAAACTCTCAAACACCATATTATTCTGCATTAAGAAGTTTTTGGAGTTTTTAAATAATGTATTTCATTCAAAACATAACTTTTTTGAAAATTACCCAATTTAAAAGGAAAAATAGTTAAATTGAGTAGTTAAAAATATTTTTAAGAATGAATTGACACCATATGTGACAATTCAGGTGTGAGCGAAGAACTGTTTTGGCTGATCCTGAAATGATCTTTCCCTTTCCATTATTTTTCAGTTCTGCCTTCAAACAATGTATTTTTCTCTTCCTCTTCCACTATATTGTGCTTATCTGATTCTTGAAACTGCAGCAGGGGAGCAACCCAGAGAATATTTATTTGAGCAAGCTATTAGGCAAAGAGAAGAAAATGGTAAAAAGCTGAAATAACTCCAGACACAACAAAATTATGTTGTTATTCCTGCTCAGGGATTTTTAAATTTTATATCAATACTTTCTTCAATGCAGTAATTATCTCTCACAGATAACAATGCAAATGCTACATATAAATAAATTTTAAAATCTGTTTGTTATATCTAAGCATAGTAGCAGATGTCCTTTATTTCAGTCATCAGATTTCCTGATCAGAAAGTGAGTGGTTCCACCACATTTCTCATGCACATTTCCTGTACAGAACAGTTTTAACAGGCCTGACACATCTTCAGTGCACTGAAATCAGTGTGAACACAAGGTAGAGTTGATTAGCATACATACACAATCAGAAATTATTTTCAGAAAAAGTAGCAGACCATTATATATGAAACTTGGGGACCTGATATTGCTGCTTATGAGGAAACACACTTTTAGCAGGATTTGTTAAGGGTCATCCAGAACGATTGTGGTAGACTCTTCAGCACAGTTATTTAGAACCAAAGTCATACCCTTTGGTTGTTCTCATTACTGAACCATAATACCAAGAGCAAAGGACTGCCTGAAAGAAGGGCTGGATGGGATTAGTAGTCCTGACAGACAAAAAAGCTTCCATACGGCCCAGGCAGCTGAAGAACATCAGTGTTAAAAGCCAGGTAAGATGGACTGTGAAACCAGCTGTGAGTTGTGCTCTTAATGTAAAAAGCAGGAAAGGAAATGTGAGGTTTATATGAGAGAACAAAAAAAGATAGCAGTTTGTAAATTATATAAGGGTAAGGCCCAATCTTACTGTTTTCAAAAACTGAGATTAGTTTAATATACTAGATTGTAACTGCCATCTGAGAATAAAAAATCAGAACGAAACTGCTGAAATCGTACTTAATAAGCCATCAGGAAGCCAATAGGAATCTGCTAAGTAGAGAAAGTTGCCCAGTTGCAACTGTAATTTATACAGGATAGATTAAAATCTGTCATGATAGAGAATTCAAAATGATGCTAGAATAACACCTAGACAGAAAATTTGTGAAGCCCAGAAGTCAAAGTCCATACAAACAGCACATAGAACTACACATGCTATGACAATGCCGACAAAACCAATGCTTTTCTGTGCAAAAGCAGACAACCCACTCACCTTGTGCTTGATAAACATTATTCCCACCCCTATCACTCAGACATAAGAGCCCTAAACCAGCATGTGTCATCAAACCTCTTTTCATTGATCTTCCAAGGAATATCTACCTCCTCCTCTAAATCTGTTTTCTATCTCTCAGTCTTGCCAACAGTCACACAAAAAATATTTCTTATCTACTTCATGAATCTCAATCCTTTTACGGTAAATATGCTGTTTTAATTTTCTCTTAAATTGCATCCTTTCAGTAATTTCAACTCACACAATTCCCCACAAACTGAACATTTTTTTATTATGGTTATCTTGGTAATTGTAACTGCACAAGGACCACCAGCCTGTCAGCCAAATATACAAGAGAAAACTTTATGGTGCTTATGGTTAAAACTATGTAATCAAGATCTATTTCGTAATAGGTCATTACCATGCCTATCACTTTTATAACTGAAGTGAGACTCAGCTCCAGTATACACTCAAACATTGAGTCAAGTCATGGAAACCAATCAGCTTGATATAGCAGGAAGAAATTCACAATTTGCAAAACACTGTGCTCCACCTTGGACACATGGTAATGTCGACTTGAATAACTGACCATGTTTTTAAGGAAAAAACCCCAACCATGTTGTACAGATGTCTGTCATAAAGGTGACATAAAACTTGGAGGGTGGGTTACATACAGAAAGAGCTCTTGCCCCAAGGGTACAACACATCACTGAATGCTTTCCGGACATGGAGAAAAATTGCTTTCTGGAGCCCTCCACAAATACTTCATCCACTTGATCCCACAAGAAATGAAAGTCTTAAAATGAAATATTTTTCCTTAAAATTTCTTTGTAGAAACACATTGTTTTAAAAAATTCTACCAGTCTGCGGTTTTTCATGGTGTTTACCTTCATGATAAAACAACCTTGCAGTCTCAGGGGATAGAGCAAAATGTCCTAAAATCCATAATATTTCTCTAAACAGCAATCTACTGAACAGGACATACATTTTTGTGATGTTTGTAAGCTTCTCTTAAGCATCCCTTGTCTCTAACACCAAAACAGTTTTAATTCCTAAGGATACTTAAGAAAATACAAAGCACTCTCTTTTCCTTTTATTTCAATTTCTTTACTTAAAAAGAGGAAAAATTGAAAACTTTTTAAATAATTTACTTCCTTTTCCATCAGGAATACATTCAGCTTTTTAGTCTGCTATCAAAGTATTAAAGCAACCAGTATCCTCCAAAAGAATTGTAAGGTCATGAGTGGAATGGGGGTAAGATTAGAGATGACAATCTGTCCCCTCAGTCCCCACCACAACTTTTACTGCAATATCCTGGCAAGTATCACATTCCGTGTCACTGTAGTTTCTGTTTATATACACTAGGGAAAATTGCAATGTTAGACATAAATTTGTATCAATCAATCTAGGCATGTTAAAAAATAGAGCTCTAAACACAGACAAGCATATAAACACACACAAGTTCACATAAATACAATTCATGGGAAATCATTCTCGAAATCCATCTGTAATTGAAATTTTTCAAAATAGTCTAAAGTCTCCTATGGTACACTTACCAAAAAAAANAAAAAAAAAAAAAAAAAAAAAAAAAAAAAAAAAAAGAAGTCCTGTATGACAATCCTTAAAATAGATTTTCCTCTTTGAGAGGGGGAAACATAGCTAAGTCATAGTTCTTACATGTCAGAATCAAAAATTGATGTACATTTTCTTGTATTCGTGTTTCATGCCTTTGCATTCCCAAGTACTAAATTTTAAGTTACAGAAATCACTATTTCTCCACTTTTCCTACTACTACTCTGTTATTCTTGTCCTGGTCCAGCAGTTCGTAAAAGCATCTGTCACCTTCCAGGTTGAGATTGTACTACTACTGTTTTCCTTCCTAAAATCCATTAGAAAACCACAAATATACTAACTCTGTACAAAAGGTTGACTTCTAAACCAAAACTGAGGATAGGCAGCAAATTTTCTAGTAGGTACTAACACCTTGAGAAGGACTATGTTACTGCTGTTCTCCAGACTTGGTGAAACAATTCAGTCCATAACTAAAATCCTGATGGTCTCCGTAAGGACCACGTGATTACAGGCAAGTCCCCTGGCCACAAAGGGTTTAGCAAGGGAAACACAAAACCCCTGGTTCTAAACACTGCCATACGTGCAGTGTGACGTGACACCAGTGGTGTTTTGCAGCTTATAGTACAAACAATATTACGATCATTCAACCCACTCCAGATCAACCAAATGCAGACAGAGAAGCAAACTCCTAATGACTGGCTTTGCAGGTAATCATCCTTAGATGCTTGCAGTGCATAGCCTATGATAAAACTCATTAATTCTATTCAGTGAAGCCATGCTCTGTGAAACAAGGACACACCAATGTCAGAAAATCCCCAAGAAAAAGACTGTTAAAATACAAGTTCTAACACTCTTTTCTGAGTAAACAGCTAGGACAAGATAAGCCTCTGAAGAGATGAGCACTGTGACAAGACTCAGAGAAATGTGACATTTGAATGTCTTCTCAAAGTTCATTCGGACTATGCAAATCCCTTCTATTTAAACAGTTTGTTCCAAAGTGAACCTCACCACAGACAAGGTGTCTGGCAAACATGACCTTCCATTTTCTTTGCCTACAATTAATTAGATTTTAGTAGCAAATAAATTGCAGTGAGTGCTTTCAAAATTTAGAGGACTTGCACTAATCATGGAATCCTAAATAAAAGATATGAAAGAAAAAGGAAAATTTCTCTCTTAAAATATTTATGGGCTGGGTTTTTTCCAATTGAAAATCTAGTTTAGGGTACAGGTCTAAAAGCAGTTGCATCACTCAGTGGAGTAAAACAACCAACAAGTGGTGGTTGGTAAAGAGAATTAAGACCTTGAGGCATGTCAGGATTATACATTTGTACCAGTAAAAGATAACTAAAAAACTTTTCTACCTGAACAGCGAATATGGTAGCAATAAATTCAATAAATTCTTCCCAAGACATTTTTACCCGTAGCTGGAAAGCCACCCAAATCAGAACTGTTAAATGATGAGTCTTCTTGGGTTTCTTTGTTTTTTAATAAAGGATCATACCTGTCCTGGTTACAGCTAGGGTAGAGTAAATTTGCTTCCTAGTGGCAGGTAGAGTGCTGGGGTTTTTGCATTTGGTATGAGAATAATGCTGAAAACACACTGTTGTTTTAGTTGTTGCTAAATAGTGCTCACCTTAAGTCAAGGACTTTTCAGACTCCTAATGCAAAGAACTGGGAGGGACAATAGTGGGGCAGCTGACTCAAACTATCCAAAGGGATAATCCATAACACAGAATATCATGCTCAGTATATCAGCTTGGAGGAGTTGGCTGGGCTGTGCTGTTTGCGGCTTGGGGACAAGCTGAGCATCAGTCAGTGGGTGGTGAGCAACTGTATTGTGGATCACTTTTCTGTCTTGGGTTTTACTTTTCTCTCTACCTGTTTTTGTTGTTTCTCTTTTCATTACTAGTATTAATATACTTATATTTTATTATAGTTTGATTATTAAAATGTTTCTTATCCCACAGGTTTTACCTTTTTCCAATTCTCCTCCCTATCCCACTGCGGGGCTGGGGTGTGAGCAAGCAGATGTATGGTGTGTAGTTGCCAGCTGGGGTCCAACCAGGACTGGCAGTGAAGGGTAAATTATTGGCAGAGGGGAGTAGTTAGGAGCAAGAAAGTAGAGAAAGCAGCAGCAAATAAAGGTTTGATTGACTGATGAAGGTCCATGTGAACATCATCCAGTGTAGCTGAACAAAAGATTTTAAGACACTCACAAATACTGGGACTCAACTGAATATACCAGAATTTATTTACTAGAGATGTGATGCTTGGGGTTTTTTATGTTTAGAAATATTATGATAGAATCATAGAATGGTTTGTGCTGGAAAGGAGCTTCAATGATCATCTATCTAGTCCATTCCCCTGGAGGCCCAATAGCAAGGAATGTTGGTACTGCCTTTTTCTAAAGTGAGAAGACCATGGTCAACACCATAACTTTAATCAGTATTATGGAAAACAAATCCATGAAAATATAAATTATTTATTATGTTTTTCCATTTCCTGAGTTGATTGTCTCTCTTTCAAAAGGCTGAAGCTGGATTTATATACATGCTTTATCTCCTGTAAAACTTGCTTCCATTTTGTTAGGATAAATCACAAACAGCCAGAATATGAGATAATAAGACCTTTCCAATGATTGACAGTTAAAAAATTAGTTAATAGAAAAATAGTTAAGTGAATCATTATTCAGTCTGTCTCTTCATTCCTTAAGCTAAGACAGAACATGCTGATAAGCAGCTTTTCTTCTCTCCTATTAATATGGATAGTGGTACAATATTTAACTTTTCATTAGCCCAATATTGTATTTGTGTAATAGGATCTACGGCATAAATCAGATTTTCCATGCTACATGTTTGTGGTTTGGTTTTGGGTTTTTTTCTCCTTAAGCAAGTTAAATTCTATGGTGAAAAAATTCTACACAGGAGCTTTTAAAGTGGAAAAAAAAATTAACCTTAAATCAAGCTCTGAAATCCTCAATTACCGTACCTAAAAACCACTTCATTTTCATAATAATGAAGAGTATTAAGTCTCCTATAGTAACAGCTACTAAGTTTCAAATGCTAGGCCAAATACTCACCCATCCAAAAAGGGATGTCAGGCAACTATTTTTAAAATCTTTGTCACGTTGCAGTACTATTAATCACCATCCACTCGCATAGATATTCATTAAACTAGAAAACAGATTACCCATACTTGCCCAACATTAGTCATCTGTCCAAAGGAAAAAGAATACAAATCCCATGTTAGCATTTTACTGAAGAACACAAACTGTATGGATGTATGGCTAACTGTCAATACCCATCCTCACTAAAGACATGAGAAGCAACAATTAACAAATAACAATTTAAGGTGTTCTCAATCATTCAATCATACAATCCCATATATGCACTCTTGGAGAGAGGGAAAACAAATTTTTTCTCTAAGGTGAAATTTCAAAGATGGGACAGTCCTTACCAATTATTAATCAGGCAGCATAAAAATTGTCTAGGTGAAACAAACATTATTCGTATCACCACATTAAATTTCCAATTAAAGAATAGTAATAGCTAAGAGGTGGGTTTTGGGTTTTTTTTAATGATAACTCTACAACAGGCAAGATTGACTGAAACGGAAGCCCAGGCTGACAGACACCTGGTGATCCAGAAAAGTGTCCAGTCACCAAACTGCTCAAGGAACTGTTCTTTTATCTCAATATTTTGAGATATTGTTGGAACAAAAATAGCCTTAAATGGTGGTAATGGCAAATTCTTTGAGAATTCTGTTTTCATTATTATATCTCAGTATTTTCATATAGCCAGAATTAAAATGTACTGTATGACACTGTTTCTGCAGCTACATTTTTGTCCTATATCAAGACAGTACTGTGTAGATCTCGGTTTCAAATCATTAACTTTATTAGAATGGAAATATCTTAAAGCCTTAACCTCTTCCCTATTTTCTTTTCCATCCAGGTCTAACCCTTCCTTCCTTATCTCCAAGATACTATTAATAGACTTTGCTATGAGTTCTTCATATTCCAAACACAGCCCTCTCCAAGTTGCCTGCATCTCTCCACTGCACTGCCGACAAGGGAATTTTATGACTCCCCATTCCCATCACTGGCAGGCAAAGCCCAACGGCCCCATAACTCTTCCATAAACACCAACAGATTTGACTGTCCTGAAACAGCAAAATGTTTCTTGTTTTTCTATAGAATACTTGTTTCCTGAAACTCCCTATATACTTCTAAATGCTGCACTGCCTAATCGCTCAAATACTTTTTATCTATGTGTGTGTTTTCCTTTACTTGTAGCACTTTCAATTTATCTTCACACAATTTTGTATGTTTACTTCTTAGGTCATTTCTCCCCAGGAGTCGTGAAAATGTTACATTCAAATACTGTCTTCCCAAGCATCCAACAGTCCTCCCAAGATGTTGTCATGTACAAATATATTCATTATTACTTCACACATATTCTTAATGAAAATACCAAATCAAAGGAATTAGAAATCGTTCTGCTTCTTTAATTGCCGGTAATAAACTTTTTACCACCATATTGACTAGGCACAAAGAACACAAATTAGTGTCTCACTGTGCTAAACACTATGCAACAAACCAGCAGCCCTTGAAATAAAGCATTTGTTGATAGATATACACCAAGACAACAAATGGACACAGATCAACAGGCAAAAAAGATATTTGAAAGTATCATTAATTTTTTTTGTATCTCAGTACATCTGAAATAACAGAATTCACACATACAGAACAGAAACGCAGGAGAAGCCATTGTGTGAACCTGCAGCATATGTACTGCCACACTGCATTGGCCTAAATATACTACCTTTTTTTTGTGGAAAAACTTCTAAGGAAATCTGCTTTATATTCTTAAATGGAGAATTCAGGCAGGAGACTGAGACCGAGTAGTTATGAAACAGAAATAAAAACATATTTTGTGTGACGGAGGGCACAACTCTGCTGACGTAGAAACACCTGAATTTGGGAGGCACAAACATCAGGCTGATGGACAGCTATTGCATACTATGTTATCCTGTAGGTGGCTATACACTCTTCTGCCTCTGGTCAATTCAAATTTGCCATAGTAAGGCTGTTGTTCATGACACCTGAAATGTCAGAGGAGAGTTTGTGCACATGGTGATGTTTATACACACACCCAAGTTACACTTCAATTTCCAGCACAGAAACTTCTGCTGGAGGGAGAAGCCCCTTAAATCAACTTCAGAACAGTGAGAAATTATTCCCAGTACCTGAGTGTACATATTTCAGCCATGTACAAGCTTGGAACAAAACGGTTTGTTTAATAGATTCAAAAGATAGAATATTTATAACCCGTTAGACTTACAGCATATGATGCAAATAAAGAGGGATTTTTTTCCCTTTGTGAGAGAAAAAAACACTAACCAAAAAACCCTATTCAAAGTTCTTTGCTATCTGCCAATTAAAGCCTATGATCACAATGTTTAACACAATGAATTATAGTTTTATTTCTTATGGTTTTGTTTGGTGAGGGTTTTCTGTGGGTGTTTGTGTTGTTTGTTTGGTGAGGTTTTTTCTCTTCATTTGTGGGGTTGGGGTTTTTTGCTTGCTTTTTAAGTATTCCAAGTGATGACTCAATAGGCAGACTGAAAACAGAAGCACAAAATGGTTGAGGCTGGAAGTCACTCTGGAGATCATCTAAATTCAACTGCCCTGCTCAAGGGGGATCACATCCAGGTGGTTTTCCAGTATGTCCAAGAATATTGTACAACCTCTCTCAGCAACATGTTGGGGAATCAATCACCACACGGTTAGAAGCTTTTCCTTCTGCAAAAATAGAAATTCCAGTTTCTCAAATTGGTGCCCATTTCCTCTAGTCCTTTCACTGGGCACCACTTGCAAGAGTCTGATTCCCCTGTTTTCCCTCCCATCAAGTATTTACACATATTGGTAAGATGCTGCTGTTAAGGAACTGTTAAGAAATGTGACAATTTTGATTGAGTGCAGGAGTGATGTACAGAAAAAAAACCAGCACGTCAGGCTTATTAAAAAACAACAAAAGCAAACATTGCACCCATAATAATTTTCTATTCTCAATTACATATTATAAAACTAATTTCAATAAATAAAAAGTTCAGTGTTTGACATTGTGTTGGGTGCTTATGAAACCAAACTCTTCCTGCAAGGGCCCTTCTTTATAAAAAGCTGCATTATGTTCAGGTGGTTGGTTGTTTGGGTGTGCTTTTCTTTTTTTTTGGCTCATTTGAGCTTTATATGATAGAAACACTGGAGGAGGATTAAAAAAAAAAAAAAACATATGGTTTTTTTTCCCCATATTACCAAGTACACCCACGTGAAGCAATTTTAACACATTTTCCTAAGCAGGTCTGTGTGACTTGAGGATCTCTGTGAGAGATCTGATCAGATGAAAGAGGAAACGTCCAGCACCTGTGTTGGTTTTAGGTTGTGTAGCACAGACCCTTCTCACACAATGAGATGTGTGAACATTGCAGATACACGGGGTAGGCACAGGGCTATTACAGCCTGCAAAATTAGCCATTTTAGATACTAAAATATATACAAGAGATCCCATTCCTTCATCCAGCACCTCTGATAATCTCATGCTCCGAGAGATGATCCCAGCATGACACCTAGTGGCAGCAGCATTTTTAACCCCATCAGTGCCTTTTCAGAAGGTTCCTTACTGATTCCAAAAGATTCACACCTGTTTTTAAGTTTGTTCTGATGTCCCTAAAACATCTTGAATTCACGAAAGAAGTGAAAGCCAGAGTATTCTCAAAATCATGAGATTGCTTTGTTTTCTCACCTCCAAGCCAGAGTTTACTGAGACATATCAGGACCCCTTGTAAACTACTGATAACTGGAGCCAACCAAATATCCAGTTACTATTTATTTCTTCATAACTTTTTTAATTCTGCTTCTGATAAAACTCTAAGGAACAGTAATTGTTCAACTAAATGGTCTTAATAAGGCTGTATTATTACAACAACTCTTCATGTTGAGGTTTAATAGTAAAAAGTTACTGCTTTGCTTCCATAACTAAACATGAAATCTATGAAAATATTTAAGCAACTCTTCCTGTCTTGCTAAGTCAGGAGATCCTGACATGCAGCCTGAAATATATCAGACTGTTGTATGTATATAAACTATAATTTATAGAGATGGGTGTTACAGGTGTTATGTCTAACATATGTGTTAGAGAGATTAATGATAATGTCCAGATTATACACACACACTCAAGATTGTAGCCTTTGAAACAACAATAATAATATTGCCTTGTATGGTCCAATAACTGCTCTGTTCCCCAACTGGTATTTTGATATTAATTTTTAATCGTCTCATTGAAAAATAATTTATAGAACCAATAAGATGGTGCTCATCTCTAAGATTAGCATACGTTCAGAATGACCACAAATGATAAGAAGGGAAATAAAGTTTTACCCAAAAATGGTAGACTACTATTGTTTGACATAAAGTAAGAGCTGTGCTGCCTAACTGTGTTGCCTGTTGTATTGGATTTACATGGCAAGGTTTTGGTAGAGAGGGAACTACAGGGATGGCTTCTGTGAGAAGCTGCCAGCAGCTTCCCCCATGCCTGACAGAGTCGACTCCAGCCAGGACCGAAGATGAACACACTGCTGGCCAAGGCTGAGCCCATCAGCAACAGTGGTAGCACCACTGTGATAACATTTAAAGAAGGAGGAGAAAAGACAGAGCAGAGAGAGAAGTGAACGTATGTGAGACAAAGCTCCACAGACACCCAGGGCAGCGAATAAGGAGGGGAAGGAGGCGCTCCAGACACCAGAACAGAGACTCCCTTGCAGTCCATGGAGGTCCAAGGTGGAGCACATGGATGCCCAGAGGAGGCTGGGACCTCATGGGAAGCTCGTGCTAAAGCAGACTCCTGGCAGGACTTGTGACCTGCGGGGAATCCACACTGGACCAGCAGGACTACACCCCTTGGAAGAGATCCATACTGGAGCAACTGCAGCCTGTGGGAAGGACTCCTGGAGAAGTTCATGGAGGACTGCCTCCCGTGGGAGGCAACCCAGGCTGAAGCAGGGAAGTGTGAGGAGTCCTCCCTTTGAGGAAGAAGGGGAAGCAGAGACAACAAGTGATGAACTGACCTCTGCCCCCATTCCCTGTCTCCCTGCACTGCAGGAGGGGAGGAGGCAGATCATTTGAGAATAATGTTAAGCCCGGGAACAAGGGATAGGTGGGAGAAAGGTGGTTTAAGATTTTATTTTATTTCTCTTTACCCCACTCTGAATTAGATTGGCAATAAATTCAGTTAAAGTCCCCAAAGTCCCCAAGTCAAGGCTGTTCTGCTCATGACAGCAATTTGTGAGTGATCTCTCCCTGTCCTTAACTCAAATCATCAGCCTTTCACTACATTTTGTCTTCCCCGTTTAGTTGAAGAGGGAAGTGACAGATTGACTTTGAGAACACCCAGTGTCCAGTCAGAGTCAATGCCCCACACCTATGATCAGAGCAATGTTGCTCCCTTCAGCTATATGGACAAGCAAAAGGCTGTTGCAGAGACAATTTCCTTGTCCTTCAAATAAAATTTAAAAAAAAAATTAGAAAGGACAACAATAATAACAAAAAAAAAAAACCTCTGACAAACCACAGCAGCACTAAAGCAATACTCATTAATTTCATTAAATTTCCAAGTGAGAAGAGGATCTCATAATATCACTCTCTACAAGCAGGCCAGGACTTAATATAGAAAAACAATCTCAAATAACACATTTTCAAATTTGGGGAAATGCATTTTTAGATTGCAGTTTTGTCCTTGAGGCTTAGTGTTCCTTATTAATATATGCAAATAAGCTTACAGAGTAAGAAGAAAAAAATAAACTAAAAATATTTCTTAAAAAACCAGCACTTTGGTATTTTCTTTATTACTACCAACCCCCAAACACTAAATCACTAAATCCACAAAATAAACCTTTTTTTGCTGTTTTGTTTTGGTTTTGTTTGCAGGTAATGGGGGGGCAGAATGTGGGTATGTGGAGGTAGTGGTATTTTTTTTTTCTCAGAACATTAGAATTACAAATCTCTTACAAATATCAGCACACAAATGCCTGTAAGAGCCTTATTTATCCTAATTTGTGACACATAGGAGTAACAGGTTCAGAGGAACCCTGTGCCTCATCAGACTGGTTGGATTCTGGAATGTGGCTTCAATGTCTATGAAGTGAAGGAGAGTGCTGCCTTCCAGGGCATCTCGTCCGTGGATACAGAGTCTTTCATGGATACACCTTTCTACAGTCTTTGAGAAAAGCAGGAACATAGTTTGGTAACGATCTTGTGATGCACAAAAACAGAAAACACTTGGTATTATAAAGACTTTTCAGTGTTACAAAGAAAGGCACAAAAACCCTCAACAGCTAGAAGCAGTAGTCAGTAAAATTCTAACCTTAAAAAAAGTAACAATGCAAATTGGTGGTAGCAGCAAGTGAAAATACACTGAGATGGGTTCTTGGAGAAATAACAAATCCTTCCCAACAAGTCTTTAAGGGAAGATTGGCTGTCCTTCCAAATAAGTTGCTGCAATGTCAGGCATAAAATACACAATCACTAAAAAATTCTATAAACTGCAAAAAGGATGGGATATCAATAAGCACTTTTAATCATGAGAGAAATTATATTCTAGAACAGACTTTCAGCAGGGAGACTGATGCCTCATCTTTTTATTTGATGCAGATACAAAAATTATTTTCAGGCAAGCTTAATACCCAAGACCAAGACCTGATCTTCCTGACTCAAAAGATCCCCTTTTTGTCATTTACCAAACATTTTTAATTTATTAATTTCCTTTTCTTGAAAATTACAGAAAGCAGTAGTTATTACAAAGGACTAATTTTGCTGTTGCTATGAATACTGAAAAAATTCCTTGAGGCTCAAACAAGTATCAAAACCCCCAGTGTGAAACACTCTTCACAAGCTGCATTTGCTTTGAAAGTACACAGACTATCTAAAAAAAAATATAATTAGCAGGAACTGAGAGAAGAAACACATAAACCAGGAGTACAAAACAGCAATAAAAATCTTTTACTTCAGGTCACATATTAAGAATATGAGAACAGCTATACATACTCTTTGTCCTATCTCTTAACAGTGACCAACAACCAATGTCTAAAGAAAAAAAAAATCAAAATTTGAATGATTGCTCCCCTGTATGTTCATTGCCTCCAAGAGAGAAAATGGAAAGAAGCAGCAGAACCCAAATCTTTTAATTTTTGATCCAACACCATAAAGAACAAGGTCTGCATGATGCACAATGGGTTTTGGCTTTTTTTAGAAAAGATCAAGTATGTATCTGTAGAAAAAGTCATATATAGAATATTTTAATTTTGGTAACACAAAAATGCTAAAATGGGATAATTAATGAAAAATTAATTTTCAAGAAATTGGCTATTACCACCATTTGAGACTATTTTTAGTTCAATACTTGAGCTGTTTAACTCTCTAATAAGCTCACCTAATTTCTTTAATTGTCTATTTTTAAATTATAATTTTAGCAAACTACTGAGCTGGCAAAGAGATACCTATTCAGATCAATTCCTTTTACTTCAAGTTAATGCCAAGTCATTTTACCATTTAGACATTTACCTCCAACAAATGAGTCACCACCACCAAAATACTTAATTGGTGTCACATGAAGAATTGCTTGAAGAGCAAAATAAATGTCAGCTTTTCAAAAGTCTCTAAGCATGATATGAAGAGGAAGTCCCATTTTCAGAAGGCATCTCATTTAATTGAAGCTTAAAAGCGTAGGCACATAGCTTAAGTATGATAAGCTTAATGAACTACCACATTTGAGCCGTGTCAGAGTAACTAATAAAACTCACCAGCCAAGAGACCTCTCTCCAGCCTATCTGGACTCATAACAGACATTCAGAAGATTCCATTAATATCCCTTACCATCAGCCAACAATTAGCAGCTTCACAATTCAGCCAGTTAAATACAACAGGACCACATTTTAACTGCTTCAGATACTTAACACTCCAAACCATTTTATTTGATTATTTAAGCTAAAATGACTGACTTTCAGTTCAGTGGATAAGGACCCCTCCCCTAAATGATGATCTGCTGGTTGTGATTTTGGGATGCAGCTCCTATCAGAATTTCAGAACAGAGAGTATGGGGCTCTAATAGTACCTGCTCCAGCCATGGTAGAGGGAACTTACCTCAAAAGCCCACCAGCACTGACAAAACTTCTTCAATTAAGTAACACATCAAAATGCTATTGTTTTAGGTGCCAAACAATATGATCTTTGATTTCAAACCTAAGAACTAAGTAAAAAGAAAATAAATTTTATTTACTTTCATACACTTTACAGATACCATCTAGACAATCAAATTAATTATTTCAGTATACCTAATACAGGCACAACGCAGTTGAATTTTCATGCTTCACAGCAGAAACTAAACATGAGCTTCAGAAAGAATTTTTTCCAAGATGAATAACTCCCTATCTTGGAGTAGTCTGTACATTTTGTGAAACACCAAATATTGTTTGGCCTCAAGAAAAAATAGGTAGCTATGTCACTAGTCTGACAAAACAGGGCAGTTCCTGGATATGCTCCTAACTTAAATCTGGTTGAGTGACCATAAACAGGAGGGGACTTGCCATTGTTTCTTTCTCCCACTTGCCTTGGGCAGCATGGAACAGGAGAAGGAGTTATTGATGAGGTGTTTTTTTTAAGTTAGCTTGTTTCAATCACATATCACTGTAACCACTGTCATTACCTTACAGAGCTTCAGTAGACAGAAATTGCTGATCTCATTTACGAGTGACTTTTCTCTTCATGGAGGAGGATGTTGTCAGCACAGTGACAAAGGAAGATTGAATTGTTATAGCTCCGTGAAATCTGGCTTCAAGACAAAAGGGTCATCACCAAATCCCACTGAGGTGACTTTGTACAAGTACATGTTACTGCACCATAAACGCAGGTCTGGATCATTTGGATCATCTGCATGTGACATTGTATAAGTCATCCGTTAAAGTTCTGCATGTTCTACAATATATGGCTGTTAACAGTAAGAGCCAAGCTTTGCAAGCGCTCTTAAAAGCCAGACTGGTATTTTCTATATTTATAGACAGCGAAAATGAAATTACCATTTTCTTAAAGCATTTTCATTGCTCAGGTAAGGAACTGAGGCAACATTAAAGACAAAAGCTTAATAGAAGTAATTATTAATAATGGGATATAAACATTTTAAAGTCAGCCTTTTGATCCATGTAATATAGTAGTCATTAATAGATAGGAATGAAATAATTAGCTTAATTTATTAGCATCTTTAATGAGATTATTTTTCTGACTTGAGATAGCAGATACACATTAAAACACTTCAAAGGTGAATTGTTTTGCTATGATCATTTGCTCGGAGTAAGAGGTTTATTAAGTTTGAACAGCATATGCTATGAAGATAGACTAGTGTACAACCTCTGTTAAAAGGTTCAGATACGTCACTGATGAAGTAGAGAATTAGAGTGAGTGTGAATATGAGCAACTTTGGCCAGTTGTGGCATTTAATCTGAAATTTCAATGTTATCCTCCTCTTTGGGTTTAATATCTACTGAACCCAGAGAATATTTTATATTTTAAACCCAGAATTGGGATAACCTCAGAGCTGCAAAGAGATTAAAATCCAGAGCTCATTAAAAAGATGCTGGAATCACTGGGGTATCACAACTTTGCCACTCCTTACCAAGGAACTGAGGGGCCCAGACCTGAGACCCTGGGCTGTGGGGAATCTCTCCATGCGTCTCACCCTGCCAGATGACAGGACCATGAGGACCCAGACTCAGGACTGCCAGAGAACCTGCTGCAGAAGCAAGATCCAGGATTCCCGCGCTCACAGCCGAATTCTGAGACCACTGGGTGCACCTGCCAGTGCAACAGGTCCCAGATCAGAAAAGGTTTGATAATAAGAAATGAGAAAACACATGATACTATATTAAGAGACCTGCTTTTTGGTTTACTCGCCACCAGTGTCTTAAATATCCTAGTGCCCACCTTAAAAGCCTTGAAAGATCATACATGGATTTCCAGGCTAAAAAGTCCTGACATCTCAGCAGACTAATTCTTTGTTTTAGTGCTTCCCCCAACCCAGAAATACTGAAGTCTGGCAAGTTCCAGAGCCAGAAACAGTCCAGGAAGCAGAGCTGTCTACACCTTCTGACCCTGCTCTTTACCAGGTGGGAAGGAAGCCAAACAGATCTCATGGCATTATTTAAATCATAAATTCAACAAACTCTATATTTCTATGAAATACAAGAATCTGTAACTTCTTTCTAAAAGCCTTAACAGTGGAAAATTCTTAACCTCAATAACTCTATTAAAAAAATCAGCATTCAGAAAAGACCAACAGAACGACAGTGAAAATTGGTATGAAATTCCCAGTTCAACTGAATAGGAACAAAAACAATGTGGACAAGATACATTTGGAGGAGAAGCTGAAGGAACATCCCGTTCCTGTCACTGCCTCAGGGAGGACAAAATGCTCTGGGGAGAAGTTGCAGGAAACCTCACAGCTTGAAGAGGGTCTGGAAATACTCCAGGCCTACAGATGGGGACCTAGAAGCTACAGGGTTAAGTCTAGAAGCAAAAGCTAGCCTCAGAGCCTACAGAAGCTACATTGAGAGAGTGACCTAATTTTACTAGAAAGAAAAGGAAACCAAAGATCCAAGAAGATAAATGTCTAGAAATTTTGAAGACACAGGGAGAGTCTATTGTAAAAATAATTGTTATGGTCCCTACCTTTGGATAAAGGATATATAAGAGAAAAGATTGAATGTTGAAGATGTCATCCTCCCTGGGAATGTCAGGCAGGACTGTACTCTGCATTTAATTTTAGACTAACTGCACCATGCCCCACCAAGTACTCATGCTTTCTGTGCTTATGGTCTGAAAGAACCATTTAACATCTGTATCCAAAACAATAAGATCCAAATTAAAATTCGGGTAAATAATTTCATCCAAATAGGTTTTGTTCACACCACCATTCAAATTTATACTATTGAATTTATTCTTTCTTTGTTTTCTTTTCTGACAAGTATCTGCATGTCTGGATTTCAGTCAGAACTGTGTGGGTTTTCATACAGGATTCATCACTATAGTAACCAAGAACAAATCACCAAGTGTGAGGTGTTTTCTGTTTCCCTCTTTTTTCTGTTTTTGGGGTTTTTTTACCTTTTAAACTGACAGTGAAGTGGGACACAGTGAGATGGTTGAGATGCTCAGAAGCTTCCTCAGAATTCCAGTGACATTTGGGTTTATAAACCCTCTAGAATCCACCAGAAGTCCCTGCATAAATAAAATTATGTAGGAACTTTCTGCAGTGTTCTAAGCCCATGACTACAACAAGAGTAAATGTTGTTCCTAATAATTTTATTAATAGGAATCACAGGGTAGATGAAAGGTTGTACTCATGAGTTTTCTAGCCTTATCTTCCAGATGAAAATGTGGATGATTTTGAGATAAGTCACAAAGCGTATCAAGGACCATTGATCACTGGTTGAACAGATTATAAAAAGCCTGAGACAAACAATTTGAATAAAATCCTGGGATAAATATTGCCTGTCCTTTGTAATCATTTCAAGAAAGAAATTTAAGCAAAACAGGAGCTCTTTTTTCCATAGAAATATTCCTAAATGCAATGTTCCTTGAAACATATGCATAACTAAGCCACTGAAAACAGTATTCAATAAAAGGTATTAACTGAAAGATCATATTTGTATATGCATATGCGTGTGTATGTATGTCTATAAATAAATTTGTAATAACATTCATTAAGCTCTCAGGCTCCTCTGCAAATATCAGCTGAAAGCAACTGCCTAAGTTTCTCTGAATGTTACCACAGAAAACTTTTATTTAGCAGTTGTATTTACCTGCTAGCAGTGTTCCTTATTTTGACTCTGTTGTTCTTAAAAAAAAAATATGAACATGAAAATCCTGTAAAATTATTGTAGAATGTGCAAAATAATGAACAGAGCTCTTGTTTCACTTCTTTGCTAATCTCCTAATAACATACATTGCACTGAAGTGTTGGAGCAGGTATCAGGAGTTTGCTGCAATCAGGCAGATTTCTAACTGCGGAATGCAGCTCTAGGAACATTTGACCTAATGTAGTCCAAGAACTGAATGACCAAAACTATGCTTAACAAACAACCCCCCCGAGTCTGAATCATTGAAATCAATTTCAAAAATGAAAAACAGCATAGATTAAATGGGTGTCTGATGATCAAATTTCAGTCAACAACTATTATCAGCTAACACTGCATATACACAGGTGTAGGGAAACGACATTTGAACAGTCATAATGACTAAGTTTCATCCTGAATGAAAGTTAAATTGAACCTATTCATATAAACATAGCGGTTTAAATGCAAATGTCACAAACTGCTTAATCCCATTATACAATTTCCGCCCTTTACAAATTAGAATGTTTTTCTCCTGCAACCTTATCAGCACAGGAAGAATGTAGCAGGGTAGGAAGACTTGTACATTTACTTGTGCAGGAAAGTAAATCCAAAACAAGATGACTGCATTAGAACAAAGTATCATAGAGATAGAGCAGTTCAGTTTCAGTCAATCTAGTCCAGTACTTTACCAAGCAACTAAATATTTTAGGAATTTCACTACTATTAGCTCACTCATAATGAAATTACTTTGCCATATCTGGTTGCTTGAAGAAAGCAGCTATTTGCATCTTGAAAAAAAAAAACCGTCCTATGCAACACCAGATCCTGCTTACAGGAATGAGGTCTCAAGTGGAATGACAGGATTCAGTAAAAACAGGACATACAGGGGCCTAATGAAGTGACAGCATAGCAGTAAAGCTACAGTGCTGTTTGTTCACAGCCTACAGGTTTGCACTAAGGAGTTGCTATAGAAATGTGGAGATAGAGTCCTACATTCAACTCCAGCACTTTTCTCTCAATTGTCACAAATTTTTGCACAAGCTAGTAATGAAAACTATTATACAAAAATACTATTTATGGTCAGTTTCATCTGGTGAATTATGTAATAAAAAGAAGGGAAAGGAGGGAAAGCTGCACTGTTATTGAATTGTTAAAGCTGAGGATGAAGTGAGCATTCTGCATAATCCAACTTCTGTCAGTATTTTGCCTTTACACTGAGTTCATTCATTTGTATTTAATGAAAGTTTAACTTGTATTTTGCTAAGGCATATTTTCTAAAAGTGATAGAAATTACACCAAAAGATAAGAAAATACACCTTCCACGACAGTTTATTTTAACAGTTCATCATATTCATTCATGTTAAAAAGTACCCGTTTCTAATTTAAATTTGGCTGGCCTCAACCTTCTAGGGTAATTATCTCCTTTTATTTCCATATAAAATGAGAAAGCAGTTGTTCTCTTTCCCAGCTTGAGTAGAAAGCCCTACAGTATTTTGTAACAAGACATTTCCAACTATAGGATAGTTCAGGATTAGTTTCTCCCCTCCCAGTGAAAATTTCTGACTATCAACATACTGATTCTACTAACCAAAAAAAAAAAAAAAAGAAAAAAAGATTGAAAAATAACAAAATGACAGAAGGAATGAAGAAGGATGACGGACTCAAAATACACCCAAATATCACATAGAAAATACTTACTTGTCCAGCTGGCCAAGATGATTAACTACTAGCCAAATAAACTTCTTGGGATGAACAGATATAGGGGAAATTTAGCATCTAGAGGTTACATGAGATGGCTCAGTCCTAAAAATGTCCCTTAAGAGAGTGTTTGAGAAGTAAAAAATAAGCAGCATATGAATAAGTTTCAGAGCACATGAGGACATGAAGACAGAATAACCACTGCTTCCCTACTAAGAAAACTGTACACTTGTTGAAATGCCTTGCAAGGAACTGCTGAAAAAAGCAGAGTTAAGAGTCTGCATTCAGTTCCCCAAAGGCAGCAATTGGCTAAGATGACACTGGCTGATTAAAATGGATTTCTACTTTACGCATAGCAGACCTACAGAAAGAAGAGATTAGGGTATAAGACTAATGGGGCAGAACAGCCAGAGTTATGAAAAAAACTATATGGCTGAATTATCACCCCAAGGACCAACCCATAAGGATGAAGAGGTTGGGCACACTAAAAAGTCTGTATTCTGTTGTAGGAGTTTACCACCTTCTATTTGTGGAACACATGCCATCAGTATTCGTGGAAGTAGAAACAAAAAAAAAAACTTATTTTCCTAAGTAGTGTCTTGGGGGAAAAAAAAATCAGCAAACTTTACTTAGCATTAGAATATATAACAAGAAGAAATTAATGAAAACATTGACTCCATTGAACAGCCATCCTGTTCTTGTAAATAAGAATTGCACAAGAAAATCTCTCAAATATGGAAAACGTCAGATTAATAACCACCAACCCCTGAAAGAAAGCACCTAACTAATGAGGCTAGATCTAATTTATGTCCACATTGACAGCTGTCTTAGAAACAGATTCATGGATTCCTGATAACATTATTTCAAACCAGTTTCCGTAGCAACTGCCACCCCATATACTCCTTTCCCTAAGGCACAAAACATCTAATAAAATAATAATAATAATAGCAACAATAACAACAATACTATCTACTTCCACAATGTCTATCAGGAGAAAAGGTTAGATTTCTGCTAAGAAACAAGGTTGACTCTTACAGTGGAGATTCAATCTATTGCAAACATATTATAATGTATTTTTTATTATTTATTTTGTTTTGTGAAACGGAAAACACAAATATACAACTCTCTAGAACCAGAGTGAACTGCCCTTTCATTCAAACCATTTGCTGCTGGTGGTAATGAATTTCAAGAAGGAAATCAGAGAAACATATAAAAGAGAAAAAGGAAACATAGCAAGAACAATCAAATAAGCTATAATTTTAGCTTGTTGGTCAGGTTCTGTTCATTATGAATTGATTTAGGCAGTCTTCCTGACAGGTGTTGAAAGAACTGGGAAAACCTGTTAACTTTTCAAGTAAGTGATGCCCACTATCAAGATCAGCGACATCTATTCTTTCTTTGGCAGCAGTGATAAAGGAGTGTAGTATTTTCTGGCTCTCAGAAAGTTTCAGGAGAGTTGTAAAAGCAGATTTTTTGCTACAACTATTCCAACAGAGCATGAGGATTTAACCAAGTAGTGCATCTGGTATAAAGCCTAGCAGAAATACCAGTGTATGAAATCATAATAGTACCTTATATATCCTCTATTTCCTCATGGATTGTGTATGACTCATATGTGCTTCATGATGACTGTAAAATTGCTGAAAACCTATTCAATTATTCTTTCACAGTAGATAGATTAAACAGATTTACACTTCTTATAATATACCTATTAGTGAGCATGGAGTCTTGAGCTATGCCAGGATCTGGTATTTTGATTATAGAACCTATTACATAAAAATATTTTCAAATATATTCTCAGAACAACATGCAGACCAATAGAATAGCAGTGATGAGAATAGGTACATTTATACAGAGATCTAAATACCAAAATTCAATAAACAAGCTCCACACACACTCCCATACTTTTTAATACAACTTAGCATTAGACAATGGGTTCAAATTTCTGATGAGCAGTGTAGTTTGCCTTGAAGCTGTAGACTCAGACATTTAGGGTCACCACATCCTGAGCTTGTAAAAGAAGCCTAGTAAGTGTGGAAGTGATCTTAGATACTACACAGCAGTGATGTTTTCGTCAGCCCTGCTTATATTCAATCCTTTTGACCCAAAGGCAGGCTGAGTAGTTTCAGATCTCTGTAGACAGATTTATACATTGAAAACACACACTCACATGGAGGTTTTTCTGTTCTTATTACCAAAGCATAACTGAAAAAAATGAAGTCTTGAAACAAATTTCAATTTCCTACAAATAAGGGAACCAACAGTGAAATGGTCTAAAATGTGAAGGAAAAGAGTCCTACCATTTCCTGTCCCCAAAATGCAGGGGCTTAACCATCATGCTGTGAAATATGCTTTCTGGAAAGAGTTTGCAGTTTGTTTTTGAGAGAGAAAAATACATGTGCAGAGTAGTCTCTTCCATACTTGTGATCAGTGAATCAGTTCTTGAATATCTCCAGTAAGGGAGACTCCACAACCTCTCTGGACAGCCTGTTCTGGTGATTGGTCATATGCACAGTAAAAGTTCTTCCTCATGTTCAGGTAGAACTTCCTGCACATCAGTTTCTGCCCATTGCTTCTTGTCCTGTTTCTTGGCACCACTGAGAAGAGGCTGGATCCAACTTCTTGACACCCTCCCTTCAGATACTGATAGACATTTTTGAGGTCCCCTCTCAGTCTTGTTTTCTTGAGACTGAACAGGCCCAGCTCCCTCAACCTTTCCTTGTAAGAGAGATGTGCCAGTCCCTTAATCATCTTTGTCGCCCTCCACTGGACCTGTTCCAGGAGCTCCATGTCTCTCTTGTCCTTAGGAGCCCAGAACTGGACACAGCACTCCAGCTGAGGCCTCATCAGGGCTGAGAAGAAGGGCAGGATCACTCCCTGCTGGCAGTGCTCTTCCCAGTGCACCCCAGGATACCTTTGGCCGCCTTAATCAGACATTCTGATCCTGATCCCTTCCTACTTTAATCCCTTCCTACTTTAAACCATAGAACTTCTTTGAAATATCACACAGTTAAAGCAGTACAGCATGTGATGCAAATCCTTGAACAACTTTCCAAACAGCCCAGATAACACTAAGGCTAAAATATAACATTGTAAATTCTCTACTTAATCAGGTGCAGAGAAGAAAATTAAAGAGAGCAGTGATAAAGAGTGGCAGTGAGGGAGATGGGGTCTGAGGGAGTGAACTGGCAAGCCCAGAACAGTACCCCTCTATGTGATTCCCTGCACACTATGACCATTTAAAAATTCAGAGGACCAAATTTGCATGTATGGCCAGGGAAGCAACAATAAACGAGCATTACAGTGATCTTGTTCCTTAGGAAAGTGTGAGCATGTCTAAAGCAGAATGCTTCAGCCGGCAGACTGACTGCATCAGTGTGTTACCTGCTCTGAGGGCACAGTTACATTTTGTTTCAACGGGATGTAGCTATGGGTTTCTGATGCCCAGTGCCACTCCAGGAGGCTAAGTCTAGGCTAGACATCTCCAGCATAACCACTTTCAGAGAGCAGTAGAAGCTGTGCTGAGGTTCTGCACATCCCATTCTTTCTCCATCACTGACACACATGCAATAATCATGAGCTGCACTTTAACTTACACTTTGGTTGGTTTTGAGGCTTCTCATGATGTTGCAGATTTTCTCCCTGAGACTGCACTGGTTCCTCATTTTACATCTGTGCAAACTTAATACTGGCATCTATGCAGTCTGAGGAAGTTTTGAAGTCACTAATCCTCTCTTTTTCTCCCCAGTCTCCCTCCCTTAATTACTGTGCAAGAAAGAAAAGAAGAGACAGAGATTACAAGAAACAGGTTGTTTAAGGATTTACTTTCCAGACATCCTCCAGCCTCTCTATACAAAAGCTCTAACAGTGCCTGGATACTCGTCTGTTCTTTCCCTACCACTGATTTATTACAAAACCTTGGGTAATTTAGACCCCTATTACTTCTACTGTCTCTAAAATGCAATACTAAAGCTTATATTAGTGCTAATATTAAATGCTAATCCTCAATTCATACTAATATTAGTGCTTATATTAAAACTAAGATTTACACTTTTCTAATAAAAATTTACTTATCTGCTGTGAAGATATTTTAGTTAATAATGATTAAGACACAACAAACTTCACTCTAAAATAGACAAAATTTGCAACAAGTGATAATATAGCCCTCTTTTGTTATCTTTCTTGCGCTTGAACATCTTATTTCCTTAATAATAAGATAAAGTTCACAGTGCCTTTTTTATAGTTCAGATACAATAAGAGAACAATAAAATTAACAACAGGCAGTGCCATTTTACTCCATTTTAACACCAAAGCAGTAATCTGTTCCAAGATCATTGTTATTTCTTCCTGAATAGATTCATTATCTCAGTTGTCTCATCAGCTATGGCAGAAGTTTATTGCTTTTAAAGCCAGAAAGGCAGAAACAATTTCCCTGTGCAGTTCATGAGAGACACTGGATTTTATTTTAAATCTCGTGCAGAAGGAAATGCAAGCGAGAGGGCAGAGTGGTGGCTGTTCCGTGTGCCATTTCAGCTAGAAAAGATGCATGGCAGCTCTGTGCAGCTCCAGCCCCGTGTGGTGCATGTTCTCCTAATTGAAGGGAGCATCTCTCCAAGCTCCCGTGGCAGGCTGCCTAGCCGGGCGCGAGGCTGGCTCCTGGCAGGTGACAAAGTGCTCTCACTCCCCGGCTCACCAGGCTGCGAGGGCACTGCTGCTGCCGAGCGAGCCGGGGGAAAGCGGGGGGAGCACCGAGGAGAGCAGGAGGAAGAGCAAAATTCCAGCTGCACTTCGTCACATAAGAGCTCCCTGTTAAACAGCCTTGGAAACAGCCACAGCACCAAGTTCAGAGGAAGCCTGCACGGTGCCAAATTGGCACCTGCTGGGGAGGAAAGGAAGCTGCTGGGGAAAAATAACTAGAAAGATAAAAGAGTGAGGAGTCACTAGAAAGATGTTAAATATTTAAAAGAAGTACAGAAAATGGATATTAGGTGCTGCTTTTGCCCTAAAACTACAGTTTGGTAGAAAAACCTAGGTTATATAAAAAAAGCTGAGAAAAATACATACAGAACTGTCTCAGGTATTTGTCTTGCTGAAGTAAGCGAGCTGGGCAAAGCAGAGTTTGGTGGGCTGCTATGCAAGGCAGATGGAAGGTTAAATTAAATTTCAGGAAACCATGCAAAGATGAACATGGTGTTCTCCACCTCATAAAAGAAAGTAATTTCACTGGGAAATTTATCTTTTAGTATAGGTATAAAACAGAATTAAAACTCTTCCTATTTATTAAAATGTTTAAGATGTCTTCCCCAGTGCCCTAAACCAATTTAAGCACTGTTACTGCAATTTGCCTACTGAAAATTCACCAGTGGTTGCACGAGCGTAGAGTGCTTCTGGTCCTGCAGTCTCAGAGGTAACTCACATTACAAAAACTCTATCACAGTGGTTTTTACTCTGGTACCCAAAAGCTTTATAATCATTAAAATTAAATACTAACATGCCACCACACACACAAAAAAAGGTGCTTTAAGAAATCTCTTTCAACAATTATTTGAGCTAAGTAAATACTACCTACTTTTTAAATAACATTAAACACACACTACAATTATCAATACTGGCCACCTGTAACAAACCCACTGTAGGAAAGAATAGGAGAAGAGATTATACTAATGGGGTCAGCAGAAAATCTCAGTGTCAAGCTATGCCTCTAAACTTTAGCAATCCCTAACAGAGCAAGTTTAAGAACATTTGAAGCTGTGTTCTAAGTATTACACAATCACCATAATTTAGCCACCACAATCATTTGGACATTTTGCTAATTTTTAGCCAACCTTGAAGCAGAGGAAACTTCTGATCTTTGGTGGATACAGCCACAAAATTCTAATTTTAAGTAGAAAATAAAACATGTTCTTTTTGGTCATTTTATTCTGCCCCGCAAGATGCCTTTTCAATCATTTTGCTGGAGTTTCCTAAATATTCTCCCTGCTTGGAGGCTTCTATCTGCTTGTTACCACTATGAACAAAATTACAAATATAGATTAATGTAAAAAAAGTATGAACCTATGGTAATAGAAAAAACAGTGTTACCATGCAGCCAAAACAAGCAATTTCACTTGCATAAAAGGACAGTAAAGAATGGAGAAAAGGAGGGACTGGGAGTTATCAGAGACCACAGATGCAGACATAGGTATCAAGTAAGTTTCAGGTAAGTGTTGTCTGAGAACACAGAAATCAATCAGCTAGGTATTTGCTACTTTTGAGAATTCAACCTCATTTTCTCTTCACCTGAGAGATGTCATAACAGTGAAACAGGGACACTTGGAAAAATCACCTAATGAATCATAAGCTTAATCGAGTTAGGAAAAACTTTTGCCTAAGTGAAAAAAACATCCACACAATTTTTCATGCCAAAAGGGGCTATATCACAGCAGAAATTAAGGGAATATAAATAGAGTGGTGACATGGCTGCTGCTGAGATGGAGGAACCGGTGGGAGAGAAGAAAGCACAAGAGGAATGTGGCATTGTTCTCATCGGCCAAGCAATCCGGTAATTTCACAGCAACAACAAAAACCACTAGTTTGAAATGGTAGGAGGAAAGGTCCCTTAGATTTGTAGAAGGAAAGAAGGTGGGAAGAAAGGGACACTCCCTTCATTCAGGATCTCAGAATTGCTTTGTAGGAAATGCACAATTCAAATTACATGCAATTGAAGGTCAAACTTGGTGCCACACATAAGCACAGTGTTCATGAAAACCTTTCATTGCTTTCAACAATGAAAAAAATGCAAAATTAATATATCTACCGAATTAAACCTGATGTGGTTTAAAAAATGGGATCCAATCTGTTTTCAATTTAATCATTCATTGTTCCTATTTTATTACACCAAAAGACAGAACAAGCTTAAAATGCATTAACTCAGTTAAACAAAGCCTGATTTTATGATGCAAATGTCAGTCTTCACAGTTCAGTAAGTTCTTTTACATGTTATATGACTTGTCTACGTTTCCTCAGCTGACAGGTTTTTTTATAGCTCTTTTTTCAGTATGTATCAGGGTCCCTGATTCTACCACCCACAGCCATGCTGATCCAAACATTATCTGAAGTTATGCATGGTTGTTTAACAAGCAGCTCTTACTCTGCAGGGTGACACATGGTAACCTTCATGTTCAGAGCAGCTCACAGGAGTAATCCTGCCCAGCTCTCATGGAGAGCACATTTTATTCCTCATACATACACACTTAGCAAGTACAACCAAGTACCTGCATTCTAAGTTGTTATACATGTCAACAGCTCCATGTATTTGTTTCCTATTTGGGAACTGAGACACCATGAATTACATCACCTCTTCCTTTTCTTTACTAGCTGAGGTTAAAAAAAAAGCTCCATACATAGATTAATTTGCCTGGGTTTTCACTGGCTCAAAAAAAGCAAGCTAATGAATTAATCAATGTTAGAAAAAAAATCTTTTTAAATTACTGGAAGGATATATTTAAACAATGAAGAAATGAATTATTCAAAAGTAGTGAGTCATATGAACCAAATACTGTATGGTAGAGACACGGTCACAGGAACTAAGAGTCATAAACACTTCAGGCAGATATACAAATCCAGGTATTGGTAAGGGAACCAAAGAAACTGCCCCATTGAAATGCTGATAATCCCTGTGAGAATGTATTTAAAGTAGCTCCTATTTAAGAGAATTCATCCACTTTCAGCCATGCCAGAGCAGTTTAACCCTTTAACATAGAGACATCTTAACAGAATTATTCAATTAATTTTTCTTTTGCTGCAAGAAAAGCAGAGGGATTTAAATTTGCTATAACACAAGTAATAAAAGAGGAAACTGTACTAAATAATGTCAGCATGAAGCAAGACTCAAAGCCCTAGTTATACCACAGTCCAGCATAAGCAACCAGCAAATAGATTATTTTAAATCACACCACATAAATAAACCATTTCTTTAAAGAGGCAGTTTATGACAACTAGGAATGTCTGATGTCCATCTTGGATATCAGTCTAGAAGAACAAATATTATTGGTCGCATGAAGCAAAAAGTAACATCTTGTTTTCAAGCTGTGCATGGAAGTGTGAGGTAAGTGGCCAATTATGATATTTACAGTTATGAAATGGAAAAACAAGACATGCACAAGCAACAGGAGAGGAAAGAAGCTCCCTGGGTTATGCTCCTGGGGAGGGATTCCCTTTTTCCTCTCCCACACTAGGTGGTCGTAAGTCTACTTTCTCTTGCTCAAGTCCCCTCAGAAAGGCTGTGTAAATGATAGAGTACTAATAGTAGCACAAACAATTAGAATACACTCCACATTAGACTAAGCTGTACACAAATGCCACATGTGCATATAGCTTTTCCCCCAGAAACTGAAGACAACCATGTAAGGAATTGTTTTGCTAGGATTTAGAGACTAGTTTGAAGATAAAACTTTCAGATTGCAGTTCTTTCCTGGACTATTTATTCATTCTCAGTTTGCAGCTTTAGAAAACCGTCTGTAACAATCATCTCCATCACTACTCTGTGGAGTGGAGCTATCTGTCACTACATGCAACTAAAGATTGAGTACAGACAGTCAATAACTTTATTATGATGGGGAACAAATATTAAGTAAATTCCATAATAACATCATTAAATAAAGTTACAAGTATTTTAAACCTGAGCACAGAGAGAAAATAAAAATTATATGACTTCCAAGAAAGCGCAAACTTCCATCACTTTTTCCCATTTGAGCGGCCTTTTCTTGAATGCAGAGAGCACAGTTACCATCAACACTTTTCATGAGGCAAATCACTACAAAACCATTACTAACCAGGGATGCTTGTTACCAGAGGGACAGGTAGGTCTACTTCCACCATAACTTCTATGCCTTCAGTCTTTGTTCTACTTCCCTCCTGCACTGAGCGTGGACAACGCGGACCTTAGCACCAAGCAGAGCCCCGCAGCAGTGCCAGAGAAGGAGGCACAGCCGGGAGCTGGACGTGCGCTGCATCTGTGGCGCAGCCCTCGCAAAGGGATCCCCGCCAGCCACGCTGCATTGCAGCTGCCACTGCCAATTATGTCTGCTTCCCATACAGGAAAATTCTCATCCTGGGTGAAATTAATCCTAGCTTTACCAAGTCTTTACATTTCAAACACATGATGTGGCCACGTTTCCTAAAAAATTGCTTCAATCCCATTCTTTCATTTTCCAACTTAGAGCCATCCCATCATTAAAAGAAATAAATTTCAAGTGTTACATTTAATCTGAAAGTTTCTCATCTCAAAATATCAGCTAGGATTTTCAAATAGCTATAATAGATGTTTATCACTTTTGGAGGTAAAAACCCATAAAAATATTATGTATAATTAGCATGGTGCTAGGACTACTTGTTCTCAGTTCTGACTTTCTTGGTATAGTAATGCCCTAAATTATCCAGAAAGTGTAACAACTGACAAAAATCCAAACCAAAGCACCCAAAAAACCTCAAAGCAGATGAAAAGTAATAATTCCTATTCTTTGAGAAAACCCAACATTTCAAATTACATTTTCATTTTCCATCAGGATTACCATTAACATACAGACAATGTTTAAGAATACCAGGACAAAGATTTTTTGATCAAAACAAAGATATTCCCATTCCCAAGCAGCACCACCTGTGTCAGCCTGATTTTTGACTGTATGGAGTCTACCTGAGTCTCTGTAGTGCTCTATGATTTGTTCCCCTCTGCTGGCCATCCTGCCTTTGAGCTGTTTGTCCTCAAATATGACAAAGTGGTTTATCCAAAGGTTTAACTGGCACAAATAACTCTGGATGTCAGAAAGTCTAGCTCATGCACATATTCCTTTAAGGCATCATAGCAGTTTAGAGGAAAAAAAAAATCAACAAACAAATCAGCAAACCAACCCAGTTAATTCCAATTCAATTAAATTAAAATGCTGTGATTCAGGTCTACTATACCCATAATTGCTTTCACTTTTTCTTAGTGGAGGAGAGGAGGAAAGGAAGTTTACTAAGTTATTTCTAACACATATGGAAACAACACATCAAATCACCTACTAAAGCTTTCAGCTAGAAAAGCTAAGCAGCAATTCAACAACTTAGTATTTTCATTCAATACTTGTGGAACCACAGATATTATAATAGGAATCCTGTGCAGCATCTGACACTTAAGTATGTTGTAATCAAAGATGTATCCTTCCTGAAATATATATTTTCATCAAAACATGTATTTTGGTTAAAATATATGTGATCAGATTTACAGAAGCGAGAGGGTAAACTGAATAACATGTAGACATTCACATTAGGTGAAGCACTGCATAGGGTTTTGTACATTTTATTTTTTACTCCTGGAGAATATGATAATTTTAGCGTTCCTTAAGTAGATCTTTTATCTAATGCCTACAATGGGATATTTTTTGGAAGCAGAGTGGAGGCTAGCTGCAACTCTTCACCTCAATAGTGTCATGGGAAAGCATCCCCATCTTCAACATGGAAAAGCTAATAAATTATATTTAGACATCAAGCAATTATCTATATTATCGTCATCAACCTTGAAATTTTGAAGCTGTGGTTTTTAATTTTTCCAAATCACCCTAAGCAGATAAAGCAGCCTGAATATCTTCTCACAAAAGAAGCAGATTAAAAAGTACATACAAAATTTTTATTCTAATATATATCTAGTAGCTAAAAATCTCCTCAAAGTGCAAGAAATTACATCAGTGATACCTACTAGAAAAGCACTGGGATGGGTAACACAATGAATGTTGGAGTGAAGCAAAAAGAAGACTGTTTTTCAAGCTAAATCTACTACTAAGCAGCCTGGCATGTTTAATGTAGTCTTCCTTATGCTGTGGCTAACTGAAATTGCCAGTCTTCTTACACTGGTGATTAAAAAAGAAATACAGCATTATAGCAGGAGAAGATCATGTGGAAGCCCAAAGTGAACTTTATTCCTGTAGAACTGTAGCAATTCATTTTAACACAGAGTTCTATAAAATAAGCAAAGTAGTAACAGAAATGGCAAGGTTTATCAGGATAGTATATGACTTAATACTTCCTGTGTTTCCCTTAAAAGATTTTGCTCTACATATTCATCACTCAGACCTAACAGAAACAGCAAAGAAATGTCAGACATTTGCACTGGAAAAATACACTGACTCTGAAGAACCTCAAACATTCCCTCTGGGATGTGCCCACCACACATAGTCCATCACCAGCTTTCTACGTTGACTGTTTTTCATCCCTTTATCTTAGCATAAAGATACTACTCTTTAGGGCCCCTTTTCAAACTCTTTGTTAATGATGTGTACTGGCTTCATATAGCACAGGTGGTGGGAGACATTGAGGTTAGACAATTCTTTCTATGCCATCACCTAATGAGTACCAAACAGTTTGAGTGGAATTGAAAATTCCTAATAATTGCCATTGAGTTTGTAAACATACTCATGACAGACAAAATGAACCTAAGTATTGCCATCACCTAATGAGTACCAAACAGTTTGAGTGGAATTGAAAATTCCTAATAATTGCCATTGAGTTTGTAAACATACTCATGACAGACAAAATGAACTCTTATGACTTAGTAGCCTGTAAAAAAGGGAGCTCTTATGAGCTCATTTGCTGTATATTCTGAATTCCACTGATATACCACTTATTTCCTTAAGTGGCATCTTGCATAAATAAAATTATTATATTCATATTTATGCCACAGAACTAGAGGTCAGCTGAAACACAGTTCCATCACCAATATCTGAAGCATAGGCTAGAGAATTCTATGTGGCAATTTTTCACTGTATTATCTCATAGCAAACACAAAAGGGACAAAAGAGATATTTCTTTAAAAAAAAATTATCTCCCAAGAAAGCTCATGCCCAAATAGTGAAAAGTAAGTGTTGGAAGAAAGCAATCTGACAGCCACTGACTCTGCATAACAAATATGCCAGTGCACTTGAGACACTACTGTGAAAATCTTTATGACATTTATAAGGAAGGTTTCTAAATACACACTGAAAAAAATCGAGCTGCTGTTTATCTCCCAATTTATTAGATGTGCTCATTAGTAGCAAGGTATCATAACTAAAATGATCCAAAATAGCTCACTTAAAAATGTTTTCCACAATCCACTAAATATTCTACATTAGTATCTACCCATGAGAGTAACGTTACTGACAAAACACCTATTCTGTCAAAGGGATGGTTTATAGTTCATAATAATTACCATAAGAATTATCTAACTAAAGATTGCAACCAATTTTCAAAGGTGTGAGAGATAGAATGATATAAGTACAGAATTATGGTCCAACTGTGTCTGAAAAGGTTGACAAAGGAAGAAGGAAGAGACTCAGGAGCCTGTAAAAACACAAAACAAAATGAGGCATAGTAGAAGAACAAGAATATTCATTCGCAGAAGGCACAAGCATCTTAAAATAGCTTAAATGCTTTGGGCATAAAATCCGAGCTGAACTTTTTCAGCCAGGCTAAAGGGAAGCTGAGCAGAAATTTAACACCAGCCTACAACTATTTGTAGGAGAGTTAAAATTTATGTCAACCAGAGATGCTTCTCTCCACACTAAGTAATGCTACAACTATAACCTGTTGTCACTGCTCTCAGGTAGAAAGGTTCTGATTAGAGAAAAGTTAATCAGGAGGGTGGGGCAGCTAAGGGACAGCTGATGAAACCTCCACCCTCAGATTTTCAGCAGGGCAGCAGCACTGATTTAGAAGAGATTGAAAGAATACCCTTTTAAACCAAGTTTTTAACAATCAACAAAACACAGGAAGAATAGGAATGACAGAAAGCAAATACACCTGATACGTATATGTGCAATGGTGCTAAGATATAAATTTAAAATTATAAAAATGTTATTTCCATATATCAATGACTTGACAAATTATAGAAAGGTTTACAATAAGTCTAGTATATACTTGCTGTTATAAGTAAAATGTTACAAATGCTTAAAATTAATGAATTCAGTGTTCTTGAACTAATTTCTAGTTTCAGTGCTTCATTTACTGACACCTGGAAAAAAAATTAGTTTAAAGAAACCAAAACCGTACTCGGAGTCTCTGCTTTATCACATATATGAAACTAAATAACTCTCCTATCCCATTTCCATAACTATCTTCTTTCCCCTCTGACACTAAAATGCCAATCTAAAGAAGAATTTCCAAAAAAAAAATCTAAAGGATGAACTGAAGAAAACTATGAAATATTATGACAAACATGTTCCTTCTCATCAATAAAGAAATAGAGGTGGGAAAATAACAGTAAAAGTGTTCTAATTTTAAAGGACGCCGTGAAATATTTGCTGTTACAAATAATATGAATGGCCTAACATCAGTATTGACCTAAGAGAGTTGATTTTATTAGATTTAATGACCCATTACACACAGTAGCCCAGAGCTTTGCTTTATGCAATCAAATCTAATAGAAGCATTCTATCCATCATTTAGTGTTCAGAACCTATTTGCTGTTGGCTTTCTGAAGTTTATTCTTAAAACTCAGCTTTACGTACTAAGTATCCTTCATGAGACATCCCTAATCCCAGAACACATGCCAACTGAACAGGGAAGGTTGGTTCCAGAGCACGTTGTCTCACTGGCACGCCAGTGCATTACCAAGGTGTGACCTTGGCTCATTCTTGCTGAAAATGTTATTTCGAGATGTGAGGAAGTGCATGGGCCAAGACCACAAAAGATTTGAAAAAGTTCAAGCAAAGATAATAGAATATTGGCCTGTTTCAAGGAAACAATAAAGGCTGGCTTCCTCATATCCCTGAGGGCTGCTGACCAGAAAAGGCTTATCAACTGTCCCATCAGGGTCAGTAAATCCAATAATGCTGCCTATTGATTGTTCCTGTTAACCAATACATATTTGCTGATGTTTTATATGTCCTATGTCTTTCCCAGTGATAAAAAGGATATTACCAAGACTGACATGAACAGGAAGGGGGTTACATCAGAATACACTGACATTTCAGAGGCCACATGGATGTGCCCATAGGAGCTGCAATTGCTTGTTGCCCTCCATAGGAGATATGTGAGGACTAGTCTTAGTACAAAATGACTTTACAAAATTATTCTATTAGGCATCCAAACAAAAGAATCTTGTGAGATAATACAAAAAAAAAAAAAAATTAATGGTAGGAAAATTATTTAAACTGATTTAGACTATTCAACAGTGTCTTGCGGTAAATGATAAAGTTCTTGAGTTCAAAGAATGACATTTCTTATTGTGTATTTTCTCTCTTAAAGTGTGATTAACAAGATTTGAGCATTTCACCTCTGAAAGACAGAGGACATGTCCTCACTCTCAGTATTCATGCAAAGGATAAAGGCTGTAATACCTGAGTGCACATACACAAAATTAGAAAAGCTATCATGTTTAGAATGAAATTCAAATACAATTAAGGCATAAAAGTGAGTCAGGTCTTAGTATAAGTAGCTTTATACTTAGAATCATTAACATCTAATTCCAGATATGCCTGGAAATTCCCATTTCATGCAGCAGTATTTGGAAGGATTCGGTGCAAAGAGAAAAGAAATGGACCTAGGTAAGGAGGCTGGAGGTCTGCCTCAGTGCTCCAGGTCTTTGCATATTTGCAGGCAACAGTCAGGAACAGCTTCTTCGTAAGGGTTTCAGAAGCTCCCAGTACTTAAACCGTGTTTCAAGCAAACCTTTCAGGGCCACATCTTCCCACCCTGTGGGAACTAGGCCGCTCAGAAAGCCAGTTTCCTACAGATCAGAGAAAATTAAATTATGTTTTAAGTATTTGTTCCACAAAATGGTGACTCTGTCCATTTTGAACTCTTTCCACCTAAGCCTAGATGCCTACTCACAGGTGTCTCACACTAGTCTTTAATGATGATTGTTTGTAACTATAATCACCTTTTTCAAGCCTGCATATACAATATTAGTTTGATGTTCTTGAAAACTCCTGAAGAGACAGAGTTCAGGCATTCTCTTCATGGAGTTTGAGCCGACACACAGGAAGTGCTGTAATCATAATCTGCTTTTAAATTGACATCCCACCATTGCATTGGAAGTCTTATTTACCTCTGGCACTTCAGTAGTTCTTTCATTTAATAAAAATTCTTTACCATAGACACTCTAATTCAGAAATCTAAGAGTAACATAGGAATATCAATTAGACCTTAAAACAGGAATAAAGTGTAATTGCTTCAAGTTATTATTCCTTCCACAGGTCAGCTTGTGATATAAGAAATATGGATCTCTCAGAATTAACTGAGTACTTTATAAGCATACGACAAAGTCAACATTCACTGAGTGCTTATAGCTTTTTGAGAACATGCTGAGAGCAGTTTAGTTCTTTAAATTCATAGAGTAAGTCAGTACAGCTGCTGCTTCTCAGCTGCAGTAATCATAGGCAACTGCTTTTGTAAGATTTTTCAATCCCAAAAACTTTCTTTGTACTCTGCTTGTTTAATTTAATGCCAGCATTCTCAATTTACAGATGCTAATTTGGTCTTTGACTTCTCTCAGCAAAAGTATGACTTAAGACAGGAGGGAGAAAAATAAAGTGTCTGGCTCTTGGTAGTGGAATAGTTTTGCATGTAAGCTGACTTGCACCTTAGCCTTGGACTGATTAACCAATTGCTAAGCAAGAGTTCAGGTACCGTGTCCTTGAAATTATATGTAGCGAACCATTCATCTGTGAAAATTAAAGGTTAGGGATAATGGTTATGTCTAGAAAAGGGAAAAGCTAAATTCCCCAAAAGTACTTCTTACTGTACTAGAAATATATTTGCTGAATAGAGCTAGGGACAGAAAGAAAGAAATCTTCTATATTCTGCTGTTAGAAACAGGCAAATTCTTGCCTACCAAATATGAAACCTGCTGTACCCTAACATGAACATTTTATTAAGTGTCACACATTGGATTAATCAATCATCTATAAATCTAAGCATGTACTTATCCCAGATTATTAAAATTGTAAAAACAACCATGGGAGACAAAAAATATAACACTGAAAAAGAGGAATGGACATTTTGAATGGACAGGATTAAATGGACATTCTGAAAAGACCGGACATTCTGGATAATCATTCCACTATTGCAGTTCTGCCATCAGGGCTCTCAAGTTCAGACTTACTTTAATTTTCATACTTTTTCTTCTTCTACAGGCACTTTCCTTATTTGCAAAGTCATAGATTCAGCCCATACTATTCTTCTGTGCAAAAGTAGCTATATATTACAAAATGCCACGTGAAGAGAAAAGTTGTTTGCTATTATATCCCATTACCAATATTAATACCTGAAATTAGAGCCTACCTTTAAAATTCAAAAATAACATTAAGGTCATATTCAAACACATACACAGTACAAAAAAGATGGCACCTATCAAAGCAGGAATATACTCATGTTCTTTATCAGCTTATGAAAATTCTGCCTATATTTGAAAACAGAGATATTTTCCTTTCTCACTGAAATTGAGAATTTACATGTGCCTGACATCAGGGAGCCTTTTCTCCTTACAACACAAGCAATACATTGTCTAAGAACAAATTTCATAGCCTGCTCATTCAAACCAATCACTTTTGTCAGCAGCAGCAGTGATGTGTACTGAATTACGCAGCAGATAGAGCAAAGAATCAGTGCTGAACATTAAATTGCAAACGTCACTGACAATGGGAATTTGAAAGGGTAAAACGAGCCTTTATTTCTGTGAAATGGAAGAGACTGAAAACAGTAATTTCTGTCTGATACAGGACCAGGGTGTAAGATGACACCAACTGTTGCATTCCAATTCCACAAAGAAAACAGGAAGAAGGTGTTGATGTCCCAACTCCACCGCCATGGCCCTGGCCAGCAATCCTGAAGCAGTATCTGACTCCAGTTCACCTCACCAAGCCTGATCCTAAACCTCACCCAAGATCCAGCATCCTGGCCCAACCTCGGCCTGTCCCATGGAGCTGCCTGATGCCCCAGGGCTGGGGCTGTCCCCAGCCAGTGCTGCAGTCCCACTCCCTGGATAGGGAAGCCCCACAGACCACAGCAATTTCCTCATAAGAGGAACCAGGTGATCTGACTGATACTCAGATACACTAGAAATCTCACAACTCATTCTTTCATTAGGAATATTAAACAAGTTGCTCCAACATTTAACTCACATATAGGCTTTTTAGAGAAGTTTTCCTCAAGTAGCAAAGGGGTTTTGATAAAAATCATCTTCAGTTTTTTCTCATCAAGTACCCTCAAAATATTAGGTGCTTCCATCACCTATTACTCTGCTGAAAACAAAATAAACACAAAAAAACATTTGAAAGTCCATTGGCCTTAAGTAGCTTGTGAGGATGTTTTTCTTTCAGATTAATAAATTAAATTAGTGCTGGGGGTGGCAGAGCTCTGTTACTTTCTTCCTTCTTTCTTTTTTAAAAATTCCCCAACTGGAATACAAACTGTACCCTTTAAGCAGTGCTCTACTCTTCAGAAAACACAGACACAAGGTCTAAGGCAGTCATTCAAAAAACAAGTAAAGCCCTGTGACAATGTAAGTCACAGTATGTAACTGAAATGCACAAAAAGTCTGGAGTCAACTGTAGTACCCATCAGACACCTTGGGAATGCTATGCTGCTTGTTCCTGCTTTAAAATTAAAAAGATTTACTGAAATTTGAGAGCATGATTAGAGAAATAAAAAAGGACCTCTTTAGGCACAGTGCTTTGCATTTTATATCCGCATGAATAGTCATTGTCTTCTCTATTTGCTTTTCTCTAAGCAGCTGCATTCACCGTGGAAGCATCAACCAAGCTTATTCTGTCCAAAAAGGCAAAAAAATTAAACTGTCTACAGTAGGACTGCTTACACTTGTATCGGCACCGTGTGGCACCTTTTACTCCTGCCATGATAGCATTTCATACAGAACCTCCCGAGATGATTAATATTGTTAATGATTCTAATTACAGATAAAAAATTAGTTCTCTATTCATAGTTCACAAGAGAAGGAGCTCTTTTTCTCTGGTGTTTTAGCCACAACACATCTGGAGATTTTTTAACCAGATGTAACATGGGCCTAAACTTGATCTCAAAAGCCACTGCACGTGCCTTGTGCTGGCTTGTACATAAAAGTCAGCTGAGAGGTACAGTCATGCTTCTCTCAGATTGTGCCACATGAACATGTAATTTAAGCACTCCTAGAAAAGCTGCAGTATTTTTTAAGGGAAAAGATAATTCTATAAAATTTGAGCAATAGGTGTATTCATGTGCATCTCTTACACTATATAAAAAATAATCTAAGTAGAAAGCAAACCTACCACTCCCAATCCTACTGACAAATCCTTGGCCAGTCAAAGAATAGAAACTCTAAGTGAGGGTGAAAAGCTCTACAGGATTTCAGGCAGAAAAGGCTTTAATAAGAATGATCAACTGACTATTGCAAAGAACATAGAGGAACATATCTCCATAAGACATCCCTCTGGTTAGATATAGATCTTGATTTACATTTCATCATCTTTGGAATAAACAGTGGAGCTGTTTGGGTTTTTGTTTGTATACATTGTATATACAGATGTGTGTGTGTATTTATAAAGTTAGTGTAACAAATTAGGCCAAAGACCAAAGCCCATTCAAGAGACCCCAAAAAGCCATAAATTCAGTTATAATTTCAATCTTCAACTTTTGTGTGTCTAATGCACACATTTCTTGACTGCTACATGAAAACCAGGTTTGGGCTTCCTGGATTTACAACTGGATTGGATTGCCTACCTTTGTTTGATCAGAACTGATTTTGCCATTAAGTTTTCCTTTTTCTTTTCCTTACTGACATGAACGTTACATAAAAATAAATGATGCAAAGTCTTAAGCAAGACAAAAGGCCTTGCAACATCAGTCATTAGTGAATTGATTCCTCAATAGTTATTCCCTGACGGGTGGGTAAAGTCCCTTCCAACCTAGTCCATTCTATGATGCTACAATGATAAATATTTTCTCTAACAGTTGATATTGCAAGCATTTCCAATAATGTCTCACAATCTGAGCAGTGCTGCAGCTAGCTCCACAGATTATGCCATTTTTAAATACTAACAGATTGGTCAGCCCAGGAGTTTAAATTGCAAGATACCCAAAAATAACTGCTCTGAATGCCACTTTGTTTGTAGGGTGTTAGTCATACCCTAAGTGCAACATGGACATTTTATAGACAGTGAAATTTTTTCAAGACAGTAGAAATTAAGATCTCATTAAATTTATTCAGTCAGTCTTAACAACCATGATTTCACAGATCCAATATATCATGATTTCAGAGCTTTTTGTTTACTTAACAATCTTGAGAAACAACTCTCCCATGTCCTGGAAAACTGACCACAGTGAGAGCATACTAAACCAACAAGGTTTTTCTCTACTGGATGCAGTGACCTCCAGCAGTGGCTGCACACTTGCCTGGGGAAAAAACAAAGTTCAGTGAATGGATAGAACATATTTCCACTCAATACACTCCCAACTTTGTGCTAATTTCACCTCAGACAGTTCCTGAAATTAATATGCTGCCAATATATTAAATAGTCTTAATTTAACTATGTTCCATGAACTCATCCCATCTACAACTGGATTTCATTATATTATTATATAATCACAAACCAGACGGAGCTAACCCCAAATGAGACCAACGAGCCAATTTGACAGCAACCATGCAGAGTGTGTTTGCCTTGGAACAGAAATACAGATGTTGGAAACTCATCAAATCCTTGACATTTTTCAGATTTTAAAGATGCCTCTTTTCATGGAAGTCAAGTGAGGATTTTTAATTGGTCCTAGGGTCTCTGCCTTCCAGACTGAAAATATCTGCAGTATTGTTTCCCCCTTAGGGATCATAAGTTATGTGATAGTAGAAAACACACAAGAAGTGTCCATAGATACACAAAATCTGACTCAATTCTCCACAGATTTGGGTAGTAAGAGTCATCATAGCTTATTTGCCAGATAAGCTATTAACATTTCGCAGACTTTTTTTCTGCACACTAATAAACACACCCTGCTAAATCCACAATATTTGAAGTCTTCAAATGTGGGCAGTACAAAACAAGGAGAAAAGGTGCACTTTCAATAACATTTGAATATAGTTTGGAACCTTTTTTTTTTTGAGACAGATCTTTTTAAATAAATACCTCCTTCTCAAAAATAAGGACTCCCCCAGGAGACAGCACATAAGTCTTATCTTCCACAGAGTAAAAAGTGTGTTATGTAACTGTAGATTATACTCCTGGTTTACCATGATTCTGCAGTCCTTCCCTTTGCTTTCCCAGCCCACTCCATAAAGAAGATTGGCAGATTATAAAAGCTTAGGATACTCAACCTCAAAAGAGGGATCCAGTGTGAAAGGAAGCACTACTGACCAACTGCAGAATCCACTAGTCCAACTAGACATAAAGAGGCTAGAGGCAATAATGTACATTATGCTATTGAAGGCCTTTGCCTTCTCAGAATACTCCAGTTTGTCTTCAAGTCAATTCAGAAAAGGTATAAGAAATCTGTGAATAGGTTTTCTAAAAAAAACCAAGCAAAGCAAAAATAAAAATCTTCAGTCTGTGCAAATAACAAAGGGTTACATTAAGACTAAAGACATGCAAACCCACTGTTCTTCAGTAGTAGAGACACTGTTACCATGTCTTCTTCAGCTCCTACCGCGGGAGCCTTTTATTTAAGTTTGAGAATCAGACGGGAACTTCACGCTCTTGCCAAAAGATAGGTGTTTATTCAATCTTATCAGAGAATTAGAGCCACGAACGCAGCCCTGACAGAGCAAGAGCCATGAAGAACAGCTTATCACTGTTACACAGCCTTTTTAAAGGTAATTTAACCAATAAGAATTTAAAACGAAAGATATTTTCACTTTTCTGCCAATGTATGAAAAATGCATCAGCAAGGCTTACAGGAACTGCGGCATTTTTCATCCAATTACCTCAAACCACTTTTACTGCAGAACATGGTTTCTTCGAAGAAGAAGAGAGAAGGCTCAGAAAACAACAATCATCCTCCATATTGAAATATTTGCTACTATCTATTTGCTATATAAACAAACCTAAAAACTCTAAACCTTTTACCCTGTGACAATTCTACATAATATTATTCTATCACCTAGTTCACACGACAGTCGATTCTAATTCCTCCCACAGCGTGGGAAGCTTTCTCCATGGACGGAGGTTAAAAGCACTGCTGTTCAGGGGGGTGGAATCCTTCAAAACAGGCAGAGAGACTTTCTCTGCACTCTGGGTTCCAACATTCAGTATATTATCTGGACATAGCATATATTGCTCAACAAAGTAATACCCAAGATAAATATAATGCTCTTGTTGAGGGAATTAAGCAGTTAAAAAAATTCAATCACGGAGTTGGAAAGGAAGAAATTTATTCAACGCTCTTGTTTCTGATCTGTTAATGGTTAGGTCATGGTTGACTTTGTTTCTAAAATTCAGTTTTTCATTCACTAGATCAATATAAAACCTTAAAAGAGGGTTTTTTTCACGCAGTTGTGTATCTCCATCATCTTGTCATTTCACATCATCTAAAAGTGCTGAATGCTGTTTGTTTTCTACATGTAACATTACCTTCAAAATGTTTTCTTTGCTATATATTAAAGTAAGTACCAACATTATCAGAGTAGCTTTCCTACAGCTACGGGATCTCCATTCATTTTTAATGTAAGCTATTCATCAGCCCTTTTATGCTTTGGCAAAATGCTCCAAGAAACTAATAAGAGCAAAAATACATTATCACAGATCTTGATTTGACATTCCTTAATGATGCTCTGATGTGTAAAGAGAAAAAAGAAATAGGGAGAGAGATCAAAGTGACAATACCACGATGATTCTCAAAGAGCAATGGTCACACAAAACTGTTCTCATTTGTTAATGTTTTTTCTTTAGCCTTCCTTCTATTGACTAAACAGCAGCACCAAGTTTTTAGAAATGCATGATTGCGATAAATCAACTTGGCATCAAGTTTTAAGCTTCAGGGTGCACTAGGCAGAACACAATGAGTCACTGCAGTAAAGCAAAAGCAGAGAAAAAATTGTAAAATGGAATCCAAGCTCAGACAGGGAAGAGAGAATAAGGATAAGAGTTTGAAATCATTATAATAATGTAATTTCTAAGCTTGGTCTTTATTGTACTATGGTCTAGAAATTCCTATACGAAGCTGAACAATTCCAGACATATCTGAAAGAAAAACACAACTTCTGGAAACAGAGCAATTTATTGGCAGAGAGGCACTATTGCAACAAAACAAGTGAAAGACCAAAATTAAAGTGGTGTATTTTTAAGTATTCTCACAGGTTTTATACACTGGTCTTGGAATAAACCAAAAGGCCTCCACAAAGTGGTAAAACTTAAATTTCCAGCGTTACTGTGTTATAAGTCTGACTGAAGTGAATGTCGACTGCCTCCTTTAAGTCATCAGGTCTTAAGAAATTGAATAGTAAATTTCTGCTAGAATCACACACACTGTCCTCTCTGATTCACTGCTTCCATTCATCTCACTGTTTTCAAATTTATAAAGATGCAGACAAAGTATAAATATTCATGCCATATATGAAAACAAACCAGGCAGCTTTCGTTATTAGTTAGGAAAGTATCAAATGTGAAATAGTGCTATAGACAAGTTCTAAAAATTATACACTTGACGCATCAGTGAAAGCTAAAATAACAAGTGGTGCATTTAAATCCTGGAAATGAGCTTCATGACTTGTACAGAAACAAAACAGGATAAAACCACTTCAATAAACACCCTGAAAACTCACACTTGGGAGAGGTAAATAACATTACTGATCTTAAGAGCAGCTAACACTTCACAGGATCAGATCCTAGGAAGCTGCAAATTCATATGTCATAAAGCAGTTGGAGATATGTATAATTTCCTATAAAATAACAATGAAAAATGTCAGGAACTCTGGCTATGTTTCTTAACAACTACCATTAAGCTGTGATAAATTAGATAGCTGATAAATATCTGACTTTAGAAAATGTCATAAAAAGGCCTGTAATACCAGGGGAGAAAAGTATCATAAAAACCTAAAGATGCATCTTGAGCTTGTCAACAGAGGTCTCATGCAGATCCTTGAAATGAAAGTATAGCAGAAATGTAGTGATCAAAATGCAGTGCTTACATGCTAATCTGGATTTGATAGTATTTAAAACTGCTCAAAAATTTCAAACAAACTCTTAATTCTAGCTCAGCCTAAGAATTGGAAGAGGAGAGTCTCATTCAAATCATAACTACAGTTATTGTCCACTCTAAATAAAATTAGACTGACTTGCCTAAACTTAACTTTTCTTGAAAATTCTCTTTGTCTGAACTCTAGGACTTCTGATTTTCAGGATTCTTTTTGGGTCTCTATCTCACACTAGTGACCAGCATGCAAGTTCACTATTGGTGCAGCCCATTTCACCGACTAATTTTAAAAAATACTTTGTTCAGGGTTTCTTTGGTTGGTTAGTTGTGGGAGTGGTTTGGGATTTTTCTGTTGTATTGTTGGGGGGCAGTTGGGTTTTTTTTTAGGTTTTGTTTTTGGGGTTTTCTTAGATTTTGGTTTTCGGGTTTTTTTTGTTTTTTTTTTTTTTAATTTAGCAAGAAAAAATATTAAAATTTGTCTAAATAAAACATTCTAGATATTTTTCTTGAAGATACTGCAGAGCTTTGGCAAATTCACCACCAAGCTTGTTAGAAAAGGAATCAAACCCAAGATTGACCCAAGAATGTTGCATCACATGTATAAAATCAAAGAACCTGTTCTGAGTAGGAAGACTTGATTAAATGCATTCCAACTCAATGTATAGTCTTCCAAGTCAGACACAGAAATATCTAGTAAAGAAATTACATGAGAAGCAGCCTTGCGCCTGGCTTATCCAAATAGTCTAAAAAACATTCTTGGCACCTTATCAAACAATCACCTTCACTGAGAAACATATATAAAAACTCAAATCTCTCTATTGCAAGGCAAACCATTTCTTAAAGTCTTGTACAGTAAGAAGTATTGTGTCTAAAGATGCATTACACATTAAACTAGCTCTCAGTAAAGAAGTATTTGGAAGAAATCAGGATTTTGGAAGTGAAAACTCAGATGAAACTTTCTGCCTTCCTTATATTACCTTCTATCACTAAGACATCAAGTAAAGCCACTTGGAAATCTTTCTAAAATTAACACTCAAATGTTTGTTTCACTCTGTTGTTTAAAACATTGCTAAAACAAGTGCAGACAACAAATAGCCTTATTGATTTTGCTGATGCTTTGCTTTACTTTTGTTTCTTCATTACACTAAAATATTTCCCCCTTCCCTTTCACATCTACTGAGACATTTACCTTTTCTGTTCCACTCCACTCAGTTTCATTGCTCAACAGATTGTTTTTTGTTCCTTGTCTCATTCCACTTACATGATTTTCAGACTGCTTCCTTTCTGCAATTACTGTTCCAAGCCTTTAGCTGGTGGCTTAAGAACTCAACTATCTTGTAATTGAAATAATTCGGTAGTAAGAAATATTTTTAGAATTAAAACCAAAAGCACAACAGCCTATAAATTTATTAAAGGCAGGGTTTCTCATACTAGCGTATCTTATTCTGCATTACAAAAATACATTTGAGATCTTGTGGGGTCTTTTCATTAGGCTTTTTAGATCTAAGTGTGTCCAAGTGTGACTCCTTTCACTCAGTGAGATATATAGGTAATACACATATATAGATATAGATATATATGATCAGCATTTGGTCTGACAGTCCCCTCTGCAAAACTGATTTTCTCATGGTTTGTATCAAAATTTCCTGCACTGCTTTTCCTAGTTTAATATAAAGATAGGCATGTGTGTGCAGGTATATAAATGTATATATACATAACACATGCCTATTCAGGAAGTGAGCAGACTGACTTTCTTTGCTCTGTCACATAGACTCACTGTCTGTCTTTAAGCTACGAGCACACACTGCTGTTAGCAGAGACAAATAAGTTAAATTGATTACATTACTAGGACTCAAGCATTTCTACCTGTATGCTCTGTTACTCCTCAGTTATATTATTTCCCTTCTTCATGAATTACATACCAGGTGTTTATAAGCCTTTTATTTTACTTTCCCCAGATAAAATATATGCAAATCTTTTTTTTTTTTTTTCACTGTACAATAGCAATTCAATTCCTTTTCCAAGGCCTGCTAAGTGATTTTGCTAAGGACCCCTAGGAAGGAAGAACAAATCATCTCTATGCCTTCTGGTGTTGGTTACCATCTTTACAAGCAACCCAAGGAATGAGATCTACCAGTAACCTAAGATGAGAATGACACAGAAGATGGACCAAAGGGGTGCCAAGTGTCCTGAGATGGAGGACCATGACTGTGAGATTGATCAACTCCCAGATGACCCTGAACTTGTATAGGTTCTGCTGCTCCAGCTGGATCCCTAGAAATCTATGGGGCCTGATGGGATTCATCCAAGAATCCTCAAGGCACTAGCTAATATCATCACAAAGTTTCTCTCAATTATTTTTAAGCTGTCTTGGGAATCCACAGAGGTCCCAGCTAACTGGAAGCTGGCCAACATTGTCCTGGTTCTTGAGAAGAGCAAGAAGGAGGTCCCCAGAAAACACAAGCCTGTCAGTCTCACTTCAGTGCCTGGTAAAAGTGTGGAAAAGATTATTCTGGAAGGTATTGAAAAACACCTTGAGGACAACACAACCAGCACAGCTTCATGAGAGGAAAGTCCTACTTGTTTGAACCTGACTTTCTTTTAGGACAGGATAACACATCCAGCTGATCTAGGAAAGCCAGTAGATATAATATTTTTGGACTTCAGCAAAGCTTTTGATACTGTCTCTCACAGGATCCTTCTGGACAAAATGTCCAGCACAAAGCTGGATAAATCATGTGATGGGTGAGCAACTGGCTCTCACAGGTCAGGCACAAAATCTTATAGGGAACGAGATGACATCAGACTGGCATTTGGTCACTGGTGGGGTTCCACAGAGCTCCATCCCTGGCCCAGTTCTCCTCAACATCTTCATTAAGACCTGGATTGGGGGACTCAAAGAAATACTAAGTTTGCTGACAACACTAAATTAAGAAGAGCTGTCAACTCCCTTGAAGGTAGAGAGGCCTTGCAGAGAGACCCAACAGATTAGAGAGATAGGCATTCACCAACCATATGAAGTTTAACAAGGGCAAGTGCTGGGTTCTGCACCTGGGACAGGGCAACCCTGATAGTGTGTATAGACTGGGGAACGAGAGGCTGGAGAGCAGTGCCACAGGAAAGGGACATGGGGGTCCTGGTTGACAGTGGATTATGAGTCAGCAGGGCCCTGGCAGCCAGGAGGGCCAACCCTGTCCTGGGGGGCATCAGGCACAGCATCGCCAGCCGGGCAAGGGAGGGGATTGTCCCGCTCTGCTCTGCACTGGGGCGGCCTCACCTCGAGTGCTGGGGGAGTTTTGGGTGCCACAATATAAAAAAGCCATAAAGCTATTAGAGAAGGGCCATGAGGATAGTGAAAGGTCTGGAGGGGAAGCTGTATGAAGAGTGGCTGAGGTCACTTGGTCTGTCCAGCCGGAAGAAAAGGAGACTGAGGAGAGACCTCATTGTGGTCCTCAGCATCCTCACAAGGGGAAGCAGAGGGGCAGACACTGATCTTTTCACTCTCGTGACCAGTGACAGGACTCAAGGAAAGGGCATGAAGTTTAGGGTGGATATCAGGAAAAGCTTCTTCACCCAGAAAGTGTTTGGGCACTGGAACAGGCTCCCCAGGGAAGTCACAGCACCAAGCCTATGTGAGTTCAAGAAGTATTTGGACAATGCTCTCAGGCACATGGTGGGATTCTTGGGAAAGTCCTGGGCAGAGCCAGGAGTTGGACTCAAACAGCCTGATGAGTCCCTTCCAATACAGCATATTCTATGATCCTAGGATTTTAAGACAGGAAAACAAGATGAGGTGGCACAGAAGAATGGAACATCTGAGAAACTGGTAAGGACTAGCAACAAGTTTACTTGTGGTCCAGGCCGAAGTCCAGCATTTGGATATGCCTGAAAGGAGTGCTCAGTGAGTTTATATTTCTGAAATACATATCATAGCATCCTCTCAGTAAAGCAAAAACAGCTAAAAATGCAAAGTGCCTCAGAACTGTTATTGGAATCCAATATACTTTTCAATTAAAATCAATTTATAATAGCCAGATTAGATGACACGTTCTTTAAATCTTTGAGTTATCCTCCTGTCCCTGGGGAGTTTAAAGACTCACCTAGCCTTGTCATCATTTTATTTAGATTAATAGCTGTGTTTGTTTTGATTTTAGTACCAGGTATTATTCAGAAAACAACGGAAAAACAATGACAAGGACACCTACCACAGGGATTTCTCATTTGTGCCAAACCAGAAAAAATCCACAGCATTCCTGCTCAATTTTCATTTTAACACATATTCGCCTCTCGCAGATGCAGATACCTACAGGCCCCTACTCTTGGATAAACTGCCAGCTGCCCAATTTCAATCTCCTTGAGACCTTGCAAGGAGGAAGCAGCAGAAGGACAATAGTTATACATGCTCTGGTAGCAGCCTGCTGCCCATCCAGATCACACAGGATGTGCTTTAGGGAAGGTCAAACTTCAGGTATTCAGATCCATTATATTTCACATCAGCAATAGCTCAGTCACAGGTGTCATTCCTTCCCTTACACTGGAGCAGTCTCAGTGGTGTGTACTGAAAAAGAGATTGAATTCCAACACCAAGTTAAAGTTATAAGCCTAAAAGTCACTATTTATGGTCCTATCACTGTGGCATGCTTTCTCACTTTGGACAAGTCAGGACAAATTTATCTGTTCAGTCAATGAACCGTTTGAAGCAACTATTTCTCCTTCCACACATGGCAGTATAAGTTTGTGCTGCAAAAAGACACAGACTTTTCCAAATTACGCAAGACAATTTAATAAAACAAATTAGACTAGATCACCATACCCCATCAGATCACTTGTTAATGAAAGTCACATGAGCCCACCTTCAGTATAGTGGAAAAACAATGAAACACTACATGATGTAAAAAGAACACAAACAAACAAAAACAAACACACAAAAAAAAACCCAAAACACCCACCCACAAAGAAGATATGTTCATATTGGAATGATTAAGTTTAGACTCAAAGAAAAACTAACACACTCTGTCACTTTTAATATCAATACTTTTTTTCTGTTATATGTAATATATTTTGTCAAATGCTTCTGCTGTTAATCATATGAATGCTATTTCCTAACACACCTCTCCTCCGCCTTTTTTAATAGTAGAGGCTACAGTGTTTCATTTTTCATTTGCACCTGTGTGTGTCAAGGGCAACCAAACAAAACACACAAAAGCACAGCATGATCCATGGGTATTTATTGCAGTACATGCTCTGTTATTTATCCTAATATAATTACTACAGCACAAAATAGAATCAAGGTTGAAGGTAATTGAGCTGATATGTCATTGTGTACTAATTTTTAAAGGGTATTTGTAGTAGTGAATAGTTCATTCAAGAGGCTCATATTTGAATATTCTACAAGACACACATAATTAAAGATCTTCAGTGGGGTTGTTTTTGAAGTTGTTGCACTTGGGATAGACAGTGGGGTGTCTCCTACCAATTTTTAAAGACAGGCTGACTCATGAGATAGGTTTATTTTTCTGGCCACAGAAGCACAAACTGCTACTTGTTCCAAAACCAGCTCTCTCAAGATTTAGACCAATGATTTAACCTTTGACTCAGTCTACTTCTCAGTAAAACAGAGACAAAACTGCACATCACCTAGTTATGAAGAATCAGTAACCAGCACATATTGCTAAACACTATGAATATAAAAAATGAAGTTACCTAATTACCTGTCCTTTAACCCCAGCCAGCAGTCAAGTACCACACAGCCACTCACTCGTTCCACTCCCAGTGAGATTATGGAGAGAATCAGAAGGGTAAAAGCTGGAAAACTCTTGGGTTGAGAAAAAGACAGTTTAATAAGGAAAGCAAAAGCCACACACAAGCAAAGCAAACCAAGGAATTAATTCATTAATTAATTAATTCACTGTTTCCCATGGGCAGGCAGGTGTTCAGCCATCCCCAGGAGAGCAGGGCCCCATCACGTCACTCAGGAAGACAAACACCATCATTCCAAACATCCCCTATTTCCTCTTTCTTCACCCCACTATATATATTGAGCATGATGTCATGTGGTGTGGAAAATCCCTTTGGTCAGTTGGGGTCACCTGTCCCAGCTGTGTCTCCTCCCAACCTCCCATGCACCCTGAACTCTCTCATCACCACTGTCGCCGTACAAGAAGCGGAAAAGGCCTTGGCCCTGTTTGAGCCCTGCTCAGCAAGAACAAAAACATCTCTGTATTATCAGCCCTGCATTTAGCACAAATCCAAAACACAACCCCCATACCAGTCACTGTGAAAGATATTAACTCTATCCTAGCTGAAACCAGCACATCACCATGAATTATGATACTAAGAGATATTCCTAATTAATCGACACCTAAAATATTGTGGGGTTTGTGATTTTAAGAACAACTCAATAATGACTGAGTTGTCAAAGACTTACAGGAAATTTGGTAACACTAGAGTCACTTTGTTTTCTTCCCTCTTCTCCTCCTTTGTAGGATATTCAGTCCTAAATTCCATTTTTCCAATCTGATTTTTACGCACTTAGAGGAGCTACTGCCAAAATGAGTGGCTTGTGTCTAATCTTGATCAGCAGGGACAGGAAAATGCTTAGTCTGGCATATTCCATTACTGACTTGAGGATATCCATCAGATCCAAAACATTAGTTAAATACCTCTTTTAAAAATCACATTAAAACAGACTATAATTCAAAATATTTTAATACCATTTGTGGAACACTAATGTGTAAGTGGAGAAAGCAACTGAAATGAATTTTGTGTTGGAATCACTTGTGCCACACTAAGAACGGTGGTCAAACTTGAAATGAGAAATTTATGCTCTTGCTTCCTAGAAGTCTGTCACATAAAAGGTATTCCACTGCTATATTCATAATCTTCGTCAAATAACCTACAGAAGAGGCAGTTACTCTCTTCGTTTCTGTCATGATTAATTTTAATAAATTATCTTATTCTGTATAAACCCCATTTGTTCTATCCCTGGTCAGTTCCTCAAAGCTTTCCAATAACACTAATGTGCGTGTTAAAGTTAAACAGAAAATAAAGTCACTAATTTGTTTTACAACATCAGTGTTGCAACCACTGTCTTCAAATTCTGTTCCAAAGATACACATGCGGCCTAGAGAGATCCACTATTTTGTTATCATAACTTTGGTCTCCTCTTTCTGTGAGAAAATCCAGTAAATAAATTATTTAGAAATGAGAATTAATTTAAGAAGAATACATGTCCCAAGACCAAGCCGCAATTTGAAACAGACTAAATGTGTTTGTTCTTCGGCTTTAAGAAGAGTAACTACACTTGTAATTTCCCAATAATTTGATATTTAAACATGCTCAGGAAGAGCCAATCAAACAATGGTTTATCCTCAAGGAGAGATGCTGCTCTGACAAGGAAGTGAAGCAAATCAAACTTTTCAAAGACAGGTGCATTTTAGAGGGCACAGAGCAAGGGCAACTGGCACCCCCACATGCAAGCAGAGGTGTGGAAGGTTGACATTGCAGAAAAACCCTGAGATTTTATTTAACCAAAAACTAAAGCCATCAGATTCTGTTTGCAAACTGAAAGCATCTTGTTAAAAAACACAACACGTCCAAGGCTCTATGAAAACATTTTCTTGTATTTGCAGCAAGGACAAGTCAAGTTATCTCAGATTCCCCTCTGCTGAATGAACCAAGTCATTAAACTGGCATTTGCATTGAAAGGCTTTTCACAGGGTTTTCTGTCAGGCCTTTCAAACAGGGATGAAATGAATGAGGGCCAGCTTACAAATGATGCATTGTTGCATGTATGTGGGAGCAAACAGCCACCATTGTGAGTGCAGGTGGGAAAGAAAAATGAATAGACAAGGAAGCTCATGGAGACGAAGACTCTCATTATTGATGGGCTATGTGCATGTCTTTAATGAAGCTTACCCAATAAAAGATAGATTTTCCCCTTATCCTTCTCTTTAAAAATTAATTACCCTGAAAAAATATACAATGGTGAAACATCTCAGATTATACATGCTTTTCTTTCATCATTACACTACTAAATTAGATCTAGAAATATCTTCCTAAAAGTATCTCACAGGATTTAAGTATTTCAAAACTCAACTCAATCTCTTACAGAAATAGCCTCATGGCCTTTTACTCAGATGAGGAAACTGAGGCATGTTACCAACAGGATGCAAGAATGACAACATAAAACATAGGAGTTTTCAACTCCTATTCTTTAGCTAAGGAATTAAACATCAGCTTTCATTTTCTCCTTTCTCAAGTAGGATGCAACCACATGCCCTAATGCCAAACAAGAACAAAACCAGAAGCACAGATGCTTCAATGACACTGCATAGAAAATATTATTTTCCTGTCACAACCTTTTTCTCTGTTAATAGTCTCAAATAGTCTTCTGCCATATTTTTAACAGCTGCTTCATTAGTTTTCTCTCCTGTTGCCTGGTGGCAGCTTTCATCCATGTTTTTCTCACTGAAAAGGCACTTCAAGTCTTATTTGAAAAGATTTCTTTGCCATTCTGTTGTCTTCCTCCAGCTTTTATTTTACAGTGGAACACGCTCAGGCAGTATTTTTGCACTGTCATTTCTGGATCATCTACCATTACAATCTCTCAACGTTTAATTTTGCAAGTTGTTTCTATTTATAGTGGAAATGCTTAATTCTACTAATTTTCAACTCACAAACTGTATCTTGGTTTCTTAAAAATATCATTATATTCACTAGATCCTTGTAAACTGCTTATTTTACTCCATGTCACCAGAGATCTTAACCACTGTATAGTTTTCCTCCAGGTAAGTAACATTAAACAATGTGGGGCCAGAAACAGATCCCCAAGGGACTTTAATAAAAATACATCTGTAATACCAAGACACCTGAGCAACTGCCATCAGAGAACCAAAAGTACCATCTTAACTACATCAACATGTGGATACAATACATCCTGCAAGGGGAAATAAACACTTTACAGAACTTTTACTTCCAATATAAGAACCAACTGATCCTTGAACTTTAAGGTCTTACCCAAAACTGAAGTCAAGAAAGGAGCACAGGGTGTGAATCCCAACCTCACTCCCCTAGGGTCTCTAAAATGCCAGGATTCAGGCACAGGTCTGCATACCTTGCACAACTCTTAACTTTGTGTTAATTATGAATCTCATTTGCTGCAGATCATCATGCATTCCAGAGAGATTATGCAAGTTTGATCTGGGACTAATGAGTGAGTATGAGATTTTGAACTGAAAAGGTTCTAATTTAAAGTAATATCAGATACATTTGGAATTTAATTAAAAATAAAAAGCTAGCCTGATTATGCTTTTTAAAAATTGTTTTACTGATTAGAAATATAATTATATTACTTTTTACACTTTAAATGCAGGTCTTAGGTTGAACACTCATCCATTCTTTGTTCTTTGTAATTACTGATACAACACTATCAACCTTCTTCTGGAATTTCCCTAATGCTCTAAGATTTAAGCTATACCAATGTTACAGATGACTTGTCCAGGTAAGTTTTAAAGTATCTGCCAGAAGTTCAATCCAAACATCCTGATGGAAATCAAAGATTAAAAATATTTTGCTTTGATAAATATTACTAGAAAATAGAAAAGAATTATCAGTTAGCTATATAAATTAGTACGTTTCCAAAACAAAAATAAGGCATATTAATCTTCCTGAATTATTTGTGGTACCACTGGTTCTATGTTGTTAGATTTATATCTTCTTATATATCCTTTTTTCCCCAAGACATACATGCTTGTTTACAAAAACATGAAATGCATTTTATTAATATAATACCCATATTTTAAACACAATTTCTATACATCTTCCTTTTGTCTATTACCCTGAGGTAATAGACAAATAGACAATACTGTGTCATTTTATGTTTCCATTTGTAGTTACTAAAAAAAGTACAAGTACTTTAAGATATATTTTATATTTTTAAAGTTTCCTTTTCTCTACAAACTTTGTTTTGACCCATGAAGCACACTTTTTAAGATCATAAGCATAAAACATTCTGAAAACACTTCCCAAGCATCAGTTAGTCTTCTCTCCAAATCCCTCTCATAGCTCAGGAATCTCATCTGTTTTTGACTGTACCTGGCTGCATCGAGAATCTGGCATGTTTTCTATTGGTTTGGAGCTTTCTTTTTGCACATAAGTCAAAATACTATTATAACACATACTTTTTGGTTCAGTCATGTTTTATTCTGTCTGATTTATGCCCACTATAAAACTCTTTGCATTGTATGTAAGGGTTTTGAACATGGAATTTGTAGTCTATACAAGTGCTAAAGTTGATTGAGCTGGGAGGGCAGGGGACACCTCGCATCACTGTCACATTATATCTCTAACATATAATATGGAAGTTGAAACCATCTTTGCTAAAGCACTTTCCCCCCATCAGTTTATAGATGGCAAATAACTGAGTAGTCCATCTTCTTGTGCGATTCAGCAACTAATAGGAAATAGTAACGATGTTAAATTTTGTATTGTGAATATGCAAGTATTCTTGATCATTTGCTCCTACTTACCAGGAACTTGGAAAGTAACATCATTTTACCGTGACTGAAACTTCATTTCTTTTTCACCTACTTAGTCTTTCTTAATGAGGTCATAAATATTTATTTTAGCATTTCAAATCCAGGGACCGAAATAGCCATATTTTAGTTGCCACTTAGTCAAGTTTAAATTTAGAAATAAGCAATTCCAATTAATCTTAAAAATAGGAAGAAGAATAATTGGGCTCCTAACACTGAGTTTAGCAGTTGCATGATTTCTTTTCATATTCTGGCAGGCTGGTGATTGCCTTTCTTCCTTTTGACTCTGTGCTCTAGCCCAATCCGTACATCCTCAGCACTTCAGTCATGATTTTAAAGAGGTTCTGATGTATCTAGAAGACTCATTCTTTGAACACAATTTCCCTCTATGCTTGGCAAAAATCACAAGTTGTACAGCACCATTCTCCCACAAAAGAGGAACCAAAATACATTAGCACCCTGTGCGCACCTGCTTTGTCAGTGATTCACATCAAGTGTCATCCTCTATTCATTGCGCAGAAAAGAGATCCAGAATATTTGGGACAATTTTCATGTTTCCTCTGGGGCCTCTTGAGTGATCTATTTGCCTATAAATCTTGAGGGCAGGGGGCTGTTGAGTTTTTTGAGGGTTATTTAGCTTTTTACCAGTGTTCATTAAATCTCACCTACAAGTCACAGGAAGTCTCAGTTCTCTGAGAGCGCTGTGCTTCACATCCATCAGAACAATTTCTCCTATCACCACTCTCTCGGAAAAGACTTATTTTATTTACTTAAATATAAAAATTCAAGAATTATGAGTCTTCTGGGCATATATCCTGGCATGGTAGGTTTGAAATTGGAAGCCTGTATACAATACTACTATACAGTACATCAATTATTAGATTAGCTTCTATTCCTTAAAAAAAAANACAAATAAACAAATTTTAAGATGAGCTTTATTTCCTAAAAAAAAAAAAAAAAAAAAAAAAAAACAAAACAAAACCAAAACAACAAAAAAACCAAAACCTGTCACCACTACCCACCTTCCCCACAAAACAATAAGAAAAATTGCAGAAATTGCAAACAGAAGCCATGTCCTTAATTTATGCTACAACTGTACTAAGCACAAGCCTGCATCCAAACAAGCCTCTCCAAACATCCTCCAGCCTGGTTCCCTGCAAATCCTGTTGGCTGTCTACATTCACCCAGAAGCTGCACTCAAAAACAACCACTTCAGTACACCTAGTTTCGGCCAACATTGTTGGCACCAACATGTAAACAGTACTGTTCTGCCTGTACTTTTCAAGGTCAGTAAGTCTTCAGCAAGGTCCAACTTCAAAAACTGAATGTTTAACACCTTGTAAACCAGATGAAATATTTTAATATCCAAATCAGTATCTGAAAAAAATTTGCTAAAAAAAAAAAATGAAGTTCATTTTCATGAAAACACATCAGAACTTGTAAGCTCTTCAGTTCCAAGCTCATGAATAGCACTGTTTTGCTTGCCATTGAAATATTATGCATTTCAGAAAGACGTGACTCACAGATTGTATTGTGCTCCTTCAGATTGTGTACACACGCACACGTCTCCTTTATCTACAACCTCTGTGGTCAGAAATCCACTGTGAATTATTTGTTTGATACTACAGCTTAAATGAAAAGTGTTATTTCATTACTATGCACAGACCAGATTGTAAAAAAAAAAAATTATCTTAAAATCTTTAATATGCATATCATAAGATCTTTAATGTATGCCTGCCACCTCAGAATCACAGGGACAAACTCAGAAAAAGAGATATTGAATTACTAAATGAAATGTTGAGCACTCTTGTCAGATTAACAAGCAGCTAAACTAAACTGTGAAGATCCAACAGCACAAGAGTGTGGAGCTCCTCTTCAACACAAGTTAACAAGAAGTATATGGAAGTGACACTCAGGAACCCATAAACTTGACGGTAGGTGACAAAAAAATAGAAAGGACTTTGTTACCAAGTCTGCCATCTGTTTTTATAGCTTCCTATGTCATTTACATAAGTAGTAGATAAAAGATTTAAATGAGAACTTCATTAAACTGCATTTTAGTGATATACCAGGCACTCATCATATTGATGATATCAGTCACTCACTGAGACGAAGCACCTGGCATTAGGCGAGGGTAGTAAGGTAGCAGTCAAACAACAACAGCTCTTTGTCAGCCCCAGGACCAAAATTGCCTCCACCTAGGTGTAACCATCTCTTACAAAGCCTGTATCACAAAATTAAAACAGAAATGAGATGCAAATTGTCTTTAAAAATGGGTTCATGGTTACCTTAAATCAGCAAATCATGTATTTAGTAGGTTAGTACTTAGGCGCAAGGTAAACATTAATAATGCAGAGACATGCAAGTTCAGTTTGCTGCAAAGTAATCCACTACTGGATAAGCAAATAATTAGACTATTTTGTGCAGCTACATAAACCAAAAAACCAAACATCACCACCCCACATACACAGACACACACAAAAGACCAACAGTAGAAGCAGGTAGAAGCGAAGGAAAAAGCAGGTCTGCCCTTCAGCTGCATGTCAGTCTTAACTCAAGTGTGCAAGCAGTGTAGTTCATTGCTTTTAGCTGACATAAAACCTGTCAAGTAGCAATCAACCCGTTGCTTCTACCCTACCAATTGCTGTGCATCTTTCAGATGCTGGAACAAATCCATCTGAGAGTCAACCAAGCAAAACAAAATGTTTTACGTGCCACGTCTGTTCTCTAATCTTGTTCAACAAGTGGACACACAGCTCCCCTTCCTTACGGGCTGAGGGGCTCACAAGGATTCATTAATTTTCTACCCACTTATTCCCCTTCCATTTCTTTTACCATGTGAACACAAAAAGAATCTCAGACAGCACTGAAGAACTCCAGCATCAAGCCATCCTGGTGGTTCTTATGGGGAGCCACTACATTGAGTTTGCCATAAATACAGCATAATAGTTTGAAAATAAGAAAAAAAAAAAAAACAACACCAAAATCAAACCATAAGAAACCCCACCATAATATCAACAAAAAAGAAAAACACTTCTTTTATGACCTTCCTTCCTGAACATTTTGAATATATTTATCTTTTGAATGGGATGTTTTAGTGTTATAAACACTATGGTTCATTATAGTTTCCATGATCCCTGCCCCATAATTAATCTCAGTTACATTTCCACTATACATGATTGATCATTGTTTTTGGTAAAGAAGTCTGCTGTTATTTAGGATAATATAAGGCTACTGTAGTAACTGAAAAATAGTAATGTCTCTGTATAACATTTTTCCATCACATTTATGTCATTTGTTTCAAGTGTTGTTTCAGAATTTGTTCTTGTCAGTATACAAAGTGAGATAAGGATCATATAAGGATCATTTCAGCTAATGTAACAAGGCACCTCAGAGGATGAAAACAGAGCCAGACACCAGTAATGCACATGGAAGCACAAAGTAAGCTGAGTTCTGCTAAACATTTTTTATCATCATTATCTACTTAGACTTTAGAAAAAAGTATCCAGCCCTTTGTTTTGTATTTTTTCTATTCTGAACCAAAAAAAATATTCATAACATACAACATATTTCTTCATACCTGACTGACAAACTTCAACACAGTTTAACAGCAAAAATAATAATATAAAAAAAAAAAAACAAACCATATCTTTTAAAATATGAGGTATTTGCTCTGAATTTTGTTTTGAATTCCTATTTTTCAGTGATTCAATGCAGCCGATTCTCTAAGTTCTTCAACTTAAATTCACTACCACAAGTACACCACTTGATATCACTGGGACCAATCAATCGCAAATTCAGTCACTGCAATTTTGCGGAGAATGAAGTTATCTGCAACATTACACTGTTATGCTACAAGTGGTAAGTTTCTTGCTGATGGAAATGGCTACTTCACTAGCACTCACATAGTGCAGTAGTGCTGAGACTCATTTGCATGTACTGAAAGATGGCAAAGCAGTCATTGGTTTTTGACCTGCTTAGGTTTGTAAGGTTTTTTTGTATTTAAATATACAGCTTAAGCTGAGCAATTTGTCACACATTCTGAAATACCAAAACATCAGCATTATGCTCCAACTATTCCTATATTTAAAAGAGCAGTTCCCTGTTCTAAGGAAGATGTAGATTAGAATAATTTCAGTTTTCTGTGATTCTTTGCAGCATTTACTCTTGAATAAGCAGAAGAGGCAATGTACAGAAAGATCTGGAAATGACTGCATTACACCACTTTCACCAAGTAGAAGAGAAAGTAAATTCGTCACATGGGGTCATCTGCCTCCTTAGCGGTACAGTTTTTCTGGGTTTATTCCATCTGGAGTACAGCAATTCCTGCTCCTTTCTTATTCTGCAGCATATTACCAATGTCTATATTATATTGTCAGACATGCAGGCGGCTGTCATTGGCATCAGCAGACACAAGCTTTCATCCAAGGGAAACACTGATTTGGATGAACAGCAAATAAACTACATTCTTTGTTCTTAATTTAGCAGACAGGTGTGGCTTTCATCAGCATTCAGTAAGACCTACCTTGCAAAATATAAGCAGAATAAATATCATAAAAAGAATACATAGAAGTTTGTGCTTCATTTATGTACAGGAGCAAGCAGAAAAGCAAATCAATCACCAGAACTGCTGCTTCCAGCTTCAGTGAGATTATCAGTTGATGCAAACTGCAGTAAGTCCAGCTAAGTCAAAGCAATTATTTTCTCAGTGCAGCAACAAAAGCTTACTGCAGCAGTTCATATGGCCATTTATAATGTGCTTTGAAGTTGGTTAATAGTACTTTAAAAAAAATCTAATTACAATTAAAGGAGTGTGTTTGTTATTTTTTGTGTGTTACACCAGCATTGGCAAAAATTCAGATCCACAAGCATGGCTGAGAAAGAAAGATGAGTCAAAATGAAGAAGAAGTATAGCAAGACTTGTAGATCTATAAGTACAGAGCAGTGGGGTAGACAGGTGAGTTACAGGGTAAATGACCTGGCAGAGCCTGAAGTTACTGCTGCCTTTTAGAAATCAATTGTTGATGTGAAAGTACTTTAACTTTTTGAATCCCCCCAAAGTATCTACCAAAAGAAGCTTCCTGTATCTCTCCAATTACTGTGTCACAGACACACAAGCCTAAACACAGAACACAGCCTGACACACAGAAAAATTCCATAAAAGCTCTCAATACTAGACCAACATATGACTTGTCTATCTATTTCAGCTGAATAGGACAGGCACTGGACTACAGAAGAGCACTGCCCTCCAGGCAGGAGAGATTAAGCAGGTTGTCAAAGTGGGAGGTACATTATAGCAAAGACTTTGTAAAATAATATTAATCTGGGTTAGGAGCATAGCCATCATTAAGTGCTTGAGAGGAACTCAATTTGCCAATATGAATTTTGCCCTGTAAAATCTAATCTGCAAAAAGCACACAAATTCCATCTCTTCTTCACTTTCGAGGGTGGAGGCTTGCATTTCTTAACAGCAGAAGACCAGACTTCAGTGTCACTTCTGTATTACAACTGCAACTGCACAAGGATTTGTAAATATGGGGTTTAAATACAGCTTAAAAAACAAAAACAGGAACAAGAACTTGCCCTTTTTATGTGTTGTTCAAGTTATTTTCTAAATCTTGCTTAAACTCTGATAGAGATAACGCTCAAGACTTGCAAAGCATAAACCGAAAATCTGACTAGTCTGCTTATGTTTTGCATATCAAAAGTCAGTAGTCTGTATTCAAATTTCATACATATCTACACATATACCAGCAGTATGGCATCATAACATGCTCAGATTATAGCAAGGGCATGAAATCCATTACATACAGCAACCTTGTCAGTGTGCAGGTCCCAAGGATTATTTATGACTGCAGAGGCCAAGAGCAGAAGGAGATAAAGTGGACTCTTTAATTAGGTCAAAAGCAACAGACCTCATTCAATTACACAGATACACACACAACATCACCTTTTCCTCTCTCTACACCTTGCTTATTCTTTTTCATGAAATCATATTCTGGGAGGATACAGTATGTTCACTCCATGATAGATGCATCAATCTTATTTTATTTTTGAGAAGTTGGGATAATCTTCATGGATTTTCCAGTAAGTCAGCAGTTGTATTACAGAAGATGCCTGTATTCAGCATGCCTCAAAACAAAACAGAGACTCACCAAACCACACCCTACACTCCCGTCCAACTCTGGCTGGCACCAGACATATTCAGAAGTCATGGGCAGACGCACTCCATTGCTATATCGTGGATTAGAGAAGATAATCTCTTGTTAATTCCTTCACTAAATAGTAATAACAACAGGATCCATCTAGATTGCTACATTGAAATTCAGGGAATTTCTTGTCTTCACAACTGGAATGTCAGCACTTTGTTATTGTTTTTTTAGTTTTTCCCTTCTCCTACAGGTAAGTTTTGTGGTCAAAAAATTGTGATCTGAACAGCTATTCAACTAAGAATGGGCCATGATAAAGTCAAAGACCACATAATATAACCTTAACTTCTTCACAGTTCTTTTAACATATCCAAAAAATGCAATCTGATATTCCAACCTTTACTAGAATTGGCGTTTTATTGCCACAGTGTAGTCCCAGCATGAAGTTTGTCCATGTAAATTTCCCCTTCCTCATACTTCCACTACCTTTACTTTTGATACTCCTTAACAGTAGACATCCATCAAGTCCTGCCCATCCCAACTCTAGCATACAACTATTTTAAATGCAAAATGCAGCATATATATGATACCTGCTTTGTTATCTGCACTCCATTCTTAACAGCAGATGCAAGAAAATGTCAATATGAATCCAGACAAAAAGTGATGCACACCATTTCCCCTCCCCAGATCCACAAATTATTCCTCATTTTCCCAAGGAAAATGAGGCAAGGAGGAAGGTTACAATAACAGTGCATAGAATTAAAACAGTTTATGTGCTGTTCTTGGTAGCACCATCACAAGCAAGCAGACTTCTCACTGATTCATAGAAAGAGCAAGGAAGACGATAAATTTACAGCAAGTTTAGCATTGCAGGAACAAGGAACATACTCTTTTTTATCAAGGCAGAAGATTTTATTTCTGGACTAGAGGTTTTCTGCCTCCTTTGAATTGTCTTTTTTAGTTTCCCACATCATTGTTGCCCATACCACTAAAAAATGCAGAAGAAATCCATTCTGCAAAGCTTCCCCATCAAAATTTCTTCACAGGGAAGTTCCTTGCTCTTCTCCCTCTCTCCTAAATACGCAGGTCATTGATTTGGCCTCTTCTATTTTAAAGACTCTACTAGATACCAACACAGTAGTAGGTTTATACTTTGCATTAACCATCTAGAAGGAAAATAAATAAATAAATAAATAGATGTAAGACTTTTTAAATTACTTATTTGAATTGCTTACCACCACCTCCTCTAGAACCACCACAGTAAATTAACAGCCTCCCAACTAGGTTGGCAAAAGAAAAAAAAAAAAAAGTAAAAAGGGAAACAAAAGACAAAGAAAAAAAACCTTTGATAAAATTGAACACTCAGTAAAATTAACTACTGTGTAGTATGAAGTAGGGCTAAAATACCTACCTTTAGAGGTTGTCCTAAACATACCAAACAGAATAGTAAATACCAAAGCCCTTTCCTATTTTGACTGTCATATACACGAGCCGTCCTTCTAATCAAACTTGCATTGGTTATCTTTTTTATACTTCAGGCAAAATAGGGAAACCAGACATTGAATCCTATTCATCCAGCTGCTAAGATAATTGAGCAAAGACAGTCAAGTGATGAACAGGAAGCAGTGTCACCAGTTACATTTTGTCCTGTGCTATTTATGCAAGGAATAGATATTAGCAAAATGAGTATTTTTCTGTCCTCACTGGAGGAACAAAAGTGATGTGATGAGAAGTCAATGAGCAACTCATTAGGGTTCATAATACACTTTAAACAGCACTGCATCGAGCATTATGATCCATTCTTCACATTAATTCAAAGTCCAAGAGAAGGTTTGAATATAAAAGGAAAAAAACTACTAAAAAATGGATGTTCTTAGCCAGCATAGTCTCCACTAATGAATTTGTTGACAAAAGCTTCTATTGGTTTCATTACTGTTAGTTCTATAGTCAAGTGAGCCAGCTGGACTCTGTTCTGACTCATGCAGCTTCATATCTAATTAAGTTTCATTTATGGAATCAAACTCCTCCAGTGGTTATAACCCTGTTGGAAACAGAGGGTCATTAACTTGCAAAAAAAAACTTTATGTATATGTGTGATAAAGAAAAATACCTACTTCTACTGTCACTTTTCAAAGCAAATACGCAATACTAGGTCATTCAACACAGTCATTCTGTGATCTGATTTATTCTTTAATAATTATATAGCCCCTATATAGCTCTTTCCTAGGTATTTATTTTGGCACCATAGTTGGCCCTTGCTTTATATATTCAGCAGCTGTTTTTCTGATAATTGAAGAGTTAATGGAAGCCATTAATGAAAGAGGTAGAGGTGCATTTATATTCTGAAATACTGTGAAAAGGTCCTAGTTCTCAATTCAACAGAAATAAAAAGGCAAAAATTTATATATATTAACATTATCATCTGTACAAATTAGCTTTCACTTACATTTCTGGAGTCAGTATTGGAAAAGTTTTAAATTCTAACTGGAAACTTTTATTGTCCATTTGTGACCACAAGCAAATGAATATATTTCTAATGAAAAAAGTCTTTTTTTCAAATAAGTGAGTGATAATCACAATAATAACATAACATTTGATAAGTTTTTAATTCTCATTCCTGAATTTCTTAGCCAGGAAACAGTAGAAAAATAGTTGATGGCTAAATTTGCACATAATTTTCTGTAAAAATAAATTAATTATGGTATCTCTCAAAAGGAAGACAAGAGGCAGGTGATAAGAAATGGTGAAAAGTCAATGAGATCTCATATTTTTAAATAAAGTTTATCAAGTTATCCACAGTCTCTGGTGTGCTGCCATTTTCAATATTGTATTGGGAAAATTAAACTATGAAAAACTGCAGAGTTTCTAGAATTATCAATTAAGGAAGATGGAAGATGGAGAAAATAAGAGAAAAGAGAAAAAAGGGAAAAGAGAAAAAAGGAGAGAAAAAGAAAAAAAAAAGAAAAGAAAACCAGAAAAACTAAGTTCACCATGGCTTTAACTTAAAGCCTGTTCTAAAGTCTTTTGTCCTCAAGATCATCAACTAAGTCAACTATCAAACATTTTGATTTTTAATAAATTTTAAAAATTTATTAAAACAGTATTTAAAAAAATTTAAAAACAGGATTTAAAAAACTGCTAAGAGTAATTGCTAAATTTTGATCCTTCTAATGCCCTTGCTGATGAAGTTTTTCACAAGTAAAATATTTCACTTCTTTTAATTTCACCATCTTCAAAATTAAGGTGCCTAAAGCACAACTGTTATGAAGGTAAATTAATCTACAAAGAACTTCAGAGATCCGACATTCACATTCCTCTCGAATAATCTTGCTAGGTTATTTTACCATCCTTTCCAAAGTATGTATCAAATTTAAAAAAACTATAGATATTGGAACGAATTTTGGTAAAGGATAGTTTTCTTTATTATTGTTATTTAATTCCTTCCAGAGTATTAGCTGAAGATCAAACATAATTTGCGGCAAAAAGAAGACTTAATCTCAAAACCGTATACATTACATTTTATCAACATAATCCTTTTATATCTCAGGCTATACATAGACATTAAAGTCATCTACTAATTAATCACAGATTAATGACAACACACATATTTAACTGAGCCAAAGAAACAGCCAATATAGTCCACATTCTTTATCACCTTTTTGCAGTCAGTTCCAAGTAACACAGACTCTTGCAAAGATATGGAGAAGTTTAATATAAAAGCTACATCTTATGACTGACAAGTGAAAATACTACATCCAAATGTATTAATAATTTATTTTTGATAAGTTTTAGATGAGTCATGGTATGATATGTCTTCATGCAAGAAGTGTGAACTGAATCAGGAATCTGGAGTACTCCTGGATTTTATGTATTTTTATTTTAATTAATATTATTATCACCATTACACAATTTCCTCTGAAGGTAACATATCCCTCTTTGGTCTTAATAAATTCCTACTATTTGATGCAGACTAATTAGACCAAGTACCCACTTTAATATTTCAAATAAGCAGCTATATCCTATGGTTTAGTGATAAGAAATATCCAGAGGCACTAAAAATGTTCTTACAATTGCCACAGAGCTGTTTGTACAAGTGCCAATTTACATCGCTTCTCTTGTGTCTCTGAACAAGTCTCTCCTTTTTGTTTCACAATTTTTCTCTTTTACTTTTATTGCAGGGTCTTCATTCTCTACAAGGTAGGACATTAGAAAAATACCTTTTTTTAATGTGCATTTAAACTATGAGTACTATCAGCAGCTTACTTTTTTTTTTTTTAAAATACAATGTTGAGCAAACCTTGTCTTAAATCTTACACTATGACAGCAAAAATTAGAAAGCATACCACAGTACAGGTATTAGGGTGAGAAATACGTATACCAGGAAATGTTAGCAATAGGTTAGCTACAGAAAGAAGAGATGATCTAACTAGAGATAGGGACTACAAAGATCTGTATTTAATGGCAGAGCTGCTTTGAAGATAATTTAGCCATGAACTGATACAGTTTGAACTTTGAGAAATTGCTTTTAGATACAATCGCTGACACCGAGAATAGTCCAGAAATACTCTTGGTACACAGGGCTCTCAGGAGAGAACTGTGTTTAGCCCAGACTGCTGTGAGAGCTCCATGGGCTCCTTCTAGGCGTCCAGGAACCAAGTGACTGAAGACTCCACAGCTGCAGCTTGGGAATTCGGCTTAGCTAGAAGTACACAGGATTATGCATTTGGGAAGGGACCTGGACATAATCACCAACAGAACACAGAGGACTCTGGTGTGTACGTGTTTCAAGAGACCTGTAGGCTGAGAAGGAGGGAAGCATTGCTCAAGGTACTGCCAGAACAGGGTCCATCAAAAGCACCAGCCACGAGGACTGCTGGATGAGGCCAGGTTCTTCACTAGCTCATTATGTTATAGTAGTCATACAACAGTGGCACTCAGTTTTAGTCTTTAGTATAAAAAAGTTTATTCCTACTT
>VZTH01010556.1:167144-222252 GCA_013397815.1 Aleadryas rufinucha | reverse complement strand
CTACTTAACCAAGAGAACAAAGTAGCTGACATGGTGAGGCTGAAGCAATTCCTCCAAATTAATTACAGGCCAAAGCACAGAATTACCAATAGAGGGTATATTTCAAGAAGAGACTGGCTGTTGAAGTTGCAGTCCTGTAGTGTTGAAAGTCAGGTTTTACCCAGACCTTCTGCATTAGCACTGCTGTTGGGGATTTTGCATTCCAGAAACCATAGAATAGTATCGTTCATATTTCCATATTTCCCATCATTTTGGATAGTAACAAGTTAGTTATCCATATGGTAGGCGCAGTGACCACTTGGATAACCTACTGGTGAGAAAAGGGATGGTGAGTTATTGACTAAGTCATCATACACTAAAAATCATTAGATAAGCTTTTTTTAGAAAGGCAAGAGTATTTTCCTAATTAAGGCATTTTAAATTATTTCTGATAGTCAGAGTCAACATTCCAAACGAGGAATCCCACAACACTCTGCCTGATCTGTTTACACCACCAAATGAGACAGAAGAATAAATAAGCAACATTGACATCTGTATCACAAATGCAAACACTTCAAGAGACTGTTTTTGCCAGCACCAGCAGAGAGCCATTGGTGCTTCTGAAGCAGAAACCTGTTGCACTCAAAGTAAAATCAAACTCAGCAAGACATAATTAATATTCAAATGCCTTGAGCACAAGCATAAGCAAACTAAAACAGCACAACCAGCAAGAACTGATAAGTACCATGTGACATTGTTACACCACTAATTACATAACCAGCAGTCAGCATTTCTAACCAAGCTAAACATAAATAGAATTAATTGCAAAGGGGCAAACAGAGACTTATTACGGAGTTACACAAATAAGATAGAGTAAGACACGTGCAAGTGGCAAAATCTGCAAGGCAACAAAAGATGTCAGACAGGAAAGACATTCTGATGAACTGTTTTGGATTTCCTCTACAAATGGCAAAGATGTTTAGTGAAGCTAGCCAATGAGACCATATTCTCATTTTGGGAAGGGTGTTAAAGCTGATTTACTCGTTTTTCTAGCCATTCCCACTGTGGCACTGTGACATACACATTCTTGACACCAGAACTGTTTTAATGCAGAAATTCCTGATAAAGTGTGAACTTCTTCATGAAGAAGCACAGCAACAAAAAGCATCAAACTGAATGGAAAAGAAGAAAGCAAAGAGAGTTAAGAAATCACTTATTCTGGACTGAAAAACATTCATCTTTATTTGTGCCTCCAAATGATCCAGCATAAAGGAAAAATACACATTCTATTGCCTGACAGATGTTAAAGTCTGTGATCAGGCTGTGACAGATCCAGATTCAAAGCGCTGCTTTGTCTCAATCAGACCAGAGATTGCCTGGATTCTCTCAGATATCCCAAGCCAATAAACTACTCAATAGACTATGAAAACACAGACTTTGTATTCCTCTCAAAGCTGTTGACAAAGAAGTAAACAAAAAGTCTCCATCAAAACTTTTTACTTAACCAAAAAGTTTTCTATAAAAAGTTCATGCAATTTCTAAATGAAGGCAGAAGCAGTAAGTGCTCTCCACTAAAGAAAAAGGTAACTGATTTAGAGTGGTTACTCAGTGCAAATGGGTAGAGAGAAAATCTTCAGACCACTTACAGTATGAGTTTTCCTAAACTGAAGCTTTTCTCATCCAAAGCCTGTGCAGTATATTTAGCATGCTTGATACTTAGTGTATATTCTACAAATAGTTATATACTGAGAGATACTTAGGTAGACAGTTTACTCTGATTTTTTTAATTCAGAAGTAGTCAAAATTTAACAATCTCTCATGACAACTGCACAAGTTAACTTAAATGTGAAAAGCCCTTTCTCATCATTTCCATATACAGTAAGTTTCCAATTAGCCCAAAACAGAATCAATATTGAAAAGGAATAAAGTGAGAATTAGCACCGAAAGTGGAAAAAGTTTTCTTGTAAAAGATGAAACTGTACTGAAATATGCAAAAAACCTTTTTTTGACTTTGCTATGAACTGAAATTTATGAACTGACCTGGCCTAAACCTGCTGAGCAATAGGACTTGACAAAACACATCAAGCACATCATCAAACCACACCTCTCAGTCCAGTGAGAGAAACTGGCCTGAATTCCAACACAGGATAATTAAGGCAGTGAAGCTACATCCATATACAAGGATAACTTACGATTTTAAAATTATTAGCCCCCATTAAACAGACTGGAACACTAAGGGGTTGGTTATTTTCTCCTATAAATTTTGCAAGGACAAGACATTTTGGGGCCCTTTTTTAGAATATATTTTTCTAAAGCAAAAACATCACACAGTGAACATATCAAGCCACTGGGGCTGCCAACATCCATGCTCATTTCTCATCAGGTATAGTTTGGAGGGAAACCAATAAGCAGACATTGGTGAAGAAAACCCTCGTGCGCTTCAATGAATATTCATTACATCCTCTAATTTATTATCATGTTTACAGCCAAAACTGCAGAGCAAATTACATTCTACATAAGATCCCGAGGGGGTTTTCATTTCCACAGCTTGGACTGGTACCAAAATAAAGCACATTAGAGAGAAATTGCAAAGAGAACCATTAATATTTAATGGACTACTAACAGCAGGGCTCCTCATGACAAAGTCACAGAGCAGAGGAGGAAAGGATCATTCAGAACTTTGCTCCACAAAAGTCTTCTCATTAAGCAAACTGAATTCAAATAGACAAACAGGTGGCTTTCTAAACAAAAACAAACAAAAAAGCAAACCACAAGAAATTCCCTCCACCCCCAATAACAAAAAAATTAAAACCCCCACAGAACAAAAAATGAAAGAACAACCACTCAACATTAAGTAGAAATAAACAGCAAAAATTGGACCCAAGAGACAACAGACAGTGCAAAGGAGAAATTAGCTTATTACTAAAGTAGAGCAAAGTTTGAAACTGCTTATGCACAGAGAGGAAGTATCATATAGAGAAAACCCAAAATAATCAGTGGCTGGCAAATGTAAACAAGTCAATGAACATGACAACTCTGAAATTTCCATCTCCTAGCACAGAAAAAGCTTCAGACTGCCCATCCAAGGGAATGGAATTAAAACACAGGCAGAAAAGCAAGTGTCCAGCAGCCAGCAGAACTTCTACAGCATTAGCACAGATGGTATAAATTTGTAACATCTCTCTAGTGATCCAAGTAGGATGGCTGCAGCAGCACAGTCACTGCAGATGGCATGATAGATAGGGATACTCAGTCTAGATTCATTTTCAAAACCGAAAGCAGATACAGTAAGGTCACTTAATTCAGCTGTTTGTTCTCTTCCTTCTCATCGAAGCCAATGAGGAAATCCCAATTACTGTTCCTCTAACACCTGGTAAAGCAATAGTCATGCAAATACAGTCGTGCTTTCAGATTGCAGCTAAAGCTCCGACGTAGCCTCTGAGCACTGATCAACAACTACTGTTTATCACCTACTGGACCAACCTCACTTTCCACAGAAAAATTCTTTGTCTTTGTCCCTATTCCACTGCTCTTGCACTGGGTATTTTAAATAACTTGATCCTTCTGACTTCCTGACCCTGCAAAAAACAGACTCAGGCATGCTTTTTTTCATAGCTGCTTAATTCAATCTCCCAATTATTGTATTCAAATGGCTTTTAAGATATCATTACCAGTTTTCATCAACAGTTCCTTATCTCTTTCCATCTACTTTTTACCTTTCTGTGGAAAGAATGAGACTAGGAACAGAAAACATTGTAAATTGAGTCAGTCTAAATAGCAATTAATTTGAATGAAAATATCTTCTAGGCACAGATAAGAATTCACACCATGTTTCTGTTTTAGATTTTTAATATTTTCTCTAGCATGCAGTTTTCCAAACTACATTTGGTTTAGGTACCAACTGGTGCAACTGCCAGGGGAACTAACAAAGCTACAAAATAAAGACACAGAAGTCAATACCACTTAAGCAATGTAGGTCCCTGACTTTTTTGTCATACCTTTTTCTGATCATACAATAAAACCAAAACTTGTATGAAAGAGCATTAACTATGAGGGCATTTGTTACATTAACCTTTTTATTGAATGTTCTGGAGCATCATTATGCTATGTTGTGCTTGAAGAGTTCTTCCAGAAGGAATTTAATCTTGAAAATGTATTTAAATTCTGACTGATGTTTGGTAAAAATAAAGAATAAATCCTAAAACAGTATGTTGAGGTTTTTGGGTCACATTACAAAAGTGTGTTTTATTCTGGAAAACAATTGCTCTTAAAAGAAAACAACATAAATAGCAAAATAAATGTTGTAAAATCACTTGAATTCAATTTTGGATTTACAAAAAACACCGGGTGGAGTCAGGAGTAAAAGTCCTATCAACTTTCATCACTGAGGTACTAACAGAGACTTTATCAGATCCCCAAATTTTGGCTTTCAATTTTTATATTTCAGGGGACTTGCATTGAACCCTACCCTTTATTATCAACTTTGGGACCATAAGGGCCTTTTACTGAGGCTACTTTTATAGCAATTTCTCAGTTGGACCTGTCTTTTTTCATAAAAGCCCCAGAAGTCAAAGAAGGTTTCTCTGGCCAGAGGAACTAATACAGACCAGAGTCCGAAGAGCTGCTAACTCAAGCAGCAACAAGAAAAAACACAGTTTAAATACTAAGAAAGGTGGTTTTCTTCAGAAGAGCTGGGGGTAAATGAGCAATTTTGCCAAGCAGGAATGTGTTAGCATTAACAGACAAGAGGTGACAGACAGAAGTAGTTCATCCCTAGGCAGAGGAGATTAAACTCCTGAAGTTCCCTAGGGTTTATAGACACCAGGCAGTAGAGCTGCCTCTGCTCATTCCAAGTCAGAAAACTTCTTGGCTCCACAGACTTTAAAAGCACATGGTATGGAGCCAATTAAAAGATACAAGAGACTCAAAGCTGCAATTCCCCTAAATCATGAGTTGGGGAACAGGTGCACACCTGAGATATTCTCCTGGAAAGAAACAGGTGGCAGTGGACAGACAGCAGCCAGCATGGGAATCAGCATTCAGCTTGTGTTTCCCTCACCCAGCCAAAGAAACCAAATAATGCAGGAAAATGAGAAAATTCAGGACAGCAAATTAGACCATTCATCTTCAACCTTGCAATTATCTTTCCTTCTGAATAATAATTTTTGGAAGGGGAAAGAACTAGTGAATAAGTACACCCAGCTCCTCAGACAGCCTCACATAAGTGAGATGCAAGCAACTGACTTAAATCTTGGGGGAATGATCTTTGTGTAAACAAAAGTTGTGATGAAGACAAACTGGTCTCAGTAGAAGAGGTATCAGATGTCATCATTGGATCTGATTAGAACTGATTATTAGAGCAAGTTACAAGGAACATGACAAATTTTAGAAATAAACTGGTTTCCCATTAAAATACTAGTATGTCAAATTCTTCAATTATAACTGATCAGCAGTAAGTTAATATATAGAAATATAACCCTTCAGTGAGAATCTCATTTCCTGTTCACTTTAGATAGGTATAGCACACACAAGGAATGTTCCTGTATAAGGTGTTGTTCTTGGATGAACAACAAATTCTTGGGAGAGCTACACAAATCTAGGTCAAGGTTAAGAGTTGGAAAAGTGTTTGAAAAGAGATATAGAATAGAGGTCTTTTCTAGCTCCACATTTCACTGTGATTGAAAACAGTCTGATGTATTCTGACTGCTGATACAGAGGGGGACACAGTGAGTAGAATTTGATATTGAATCACAGATAGCTATACAGGACAGACTCAGGGTGTTCAACCCCAGCTGAGTACGCAGGGAGGACAAACCGTGATTAATGTCCAAAGTCAAAGCTGACAGCAGCTATTACAGAGTGGATTACACAGCAATCTAACGTAATATTGCCAGACATCACCCTCAATCAAGCCTCTCTCCTGGACAAAGTGATCAACACTAATCCCATTGCCATGCTATTATATTAGTAGATTCATAAGCTTTCCATTCCCCCACACCACGTACAAAGATGATGGCTCCTGGCCATTTCGAACACCAAAAGTTCAGACTTGCCTGAACATTGCTAAAGATTCTAAAGATTCATTCTCTTGGAAAAATCTTAGCTAACAACACATCCCTCAAAACCTACAGCTGAGAAACCATGCAGATGTCAGCAATGGATGCCCTGAGCTAGCACATCCTTGCGCATCAACGTGACAACTGCATTATAAACACTATTTTTTATATCACACATGCTTAAGCAAGCAAAATGATTACAGATTACAGCCACATCACTCAACTGGCTAAATCTAAAGGAGAATTAATGCAAATGAGCTTTGGCAAAGAGATTTTATTCTAAACTCCAAAATGGAAGTTTTATTATTTTGTCTGGTCATATGCCAAAACACGTCACAAAATACGTATAAAACACATGGAAAATGTTCTGTAGCTAATATTGCCTAATGAGAACTTGAATCAAATGTACGCACTCTCCGAATGCAAAACATCTATAGCTCACAGACTTGTTTTGCTGATGTTTTTTTCTCTTTTGATTTGTTTTTAACCATAAGATTACCATTTCAATTATATTTAAGTAAACTACAGAGGCAGCATTTACTAAGATCAAAATCTTTTCCTTATTTTTCTTCAGTTGTTTAGGCCACAATCAAGTGTGGTATACTTCAAATTTTTTTTCAACTTTTCAGATTTGTTTTGGCATTTGAAATCACCCAGCAAAAATTAGAAAATTAAATTAAGAATTATTTTTGTGATAAAAGAAAAGGGGAGAGGTTAATACCAAACAGTTAATAGGTGCCATACTAGACATTTATGTTCATGTCTTTACGAAACCAATTGCAAGACATCAGTTGGCCTGCATACAAAGACCAATTCAGAATCATTTAACTTTATTAGGTTAGACAACTAAATTTTCCAATGTACTTCAACTAATCAATTTAAGGAAATATCTACTGCCACAAATATGATTCACCATACTCTAAAATTAGATGTGTAAATATCTAAATAGTATAAATTATTTGAGAGAAGCAATCTTTTCCCTGCCTCGACTCTACAGGAGTAGGAGAAGGGATAGCACTACAGTTTAGGCCAGACACTAAACCTTGAGCAAGACACATTAAATGGCACAAATCACACCCTGTACAGTAATGATTTCAGTACTGTTTGGCAGCTTCAGTCTTCAGATCTCCTGCATCACAGCCACCATGTCATATGTGTGTAATATTATCGGCATGGTTAAAGCAGTTCAGTCACATAAGCAAGGTACAGCAAGTTTGAAATGAACCTAACTGAAGTAAACAGCTTAAGCAACTGGCACTTATTTCAAAGGTTTATCCCTAACTGCATTAAGGAAAACAGTGAGAGGCATTAACACATTCTCTGCCATAAGTACTTTAGAAAAATCCTTGTGATGCAGTACCAGCTGTGCTGAATATGCACTTAAATCGGTCCTTTACAGTGTAGTTACTCCATAACATCATCACCAGGCACAAGAACCTCTTTGTCACAGCAATTTATCAGCCTCCAGCAGACCCCTCCTTCCCAAGACAGCAAAGCCCAGAGCCCAAACTGCTGCCAAGTGCACAAGCACCTGCCTCAGCTGAGCTCTCCAAGGCAGGCTCAGCCCTCGTTCAGGCTGAGCGTCAGTTTGCCAAATGGATCCTGACATTTTGCCAGAGGGGAGGGCTCCTACATGCTCGCTTACATGCCGTCTCTTCTCCCACATCCACAAAACCTGCAGCTAGCCTAATGTCTCCAGCTGCTCCTACCTTTACTCCTCTCATCAGCACTTGAGCACCCAGAGGGCACCTACTACGTCTGAACACATTTAATCAGAGCAAACTCAGTTCAAGTTGCTGCAAACAGAAAGGCATTCACATCTCATTGACTTTCAACAGATATTGGATCATCATTATGAAATGGAAAAAGAGCTAGGAGTAACCCAAGTCTGCTACCCATATTCTCACACTACCTCATCTCCTTGGAGTAAAAGTCCTTGGGACTTCTATACCACCTCTACCACTATTTTTAGAGCCTACAATAATTGGATATCCTTAAAATCCTAATAAAGGCTAGAAATCCTTCTAACACAATCCTGCAAGTATGCTGTATGCTATCCAAAATTAAGTTCCTCTTGTTAGTTTCCCATAATTTATTACAAGGCAGCTTCTACTGGTTTTGGACCCTTACAGTTCATGGTTTCCTAGCCATTCACTATGTTCCCCAGAGCAGTTTCCATAAGCGCTCCCATATTCTCACCCACAGTATAACATGGAGAAAAAAATAGAAGATACTGTTCCACAGATGAAGAGCAGTGAATATGGTAAAGATCTGCTATTCCAATTCATTATACTGGTACATCTTTACAATTTTAAATCCTCAAAGTTTTAACAATGAATGGCAGGACACATATCAAAGTAGTGTTTTGTACTGTGAGAATTTAGTTCATTCAGACTATGAGGAACGTTGACCCACACACTCACTTCACATGTCACAAGAGAGTGCTTGCTGCTGACATGTGGGTAAGATTGAGACCTCCACAGCAGCACTCCAGTCGTTTTCTCTGCCTTCAGCACTGCAGAAAGGAATTTCTATAATGTTGCATCGATTAGGCCAAAAGGCTTGATTGGACAGACTTTTCTCAGCTGTCAAGCATGGATGATTATAAATATTTATGAGAGCAGAAAAGCATATCAAGACCTAGTGGAGCTGTGAGACAAGCTTAAACAATGCCATTTACAACTCATTAACATCGGTTGTGCTTTCTCAACTCAGTAGGTACAAAAAGCTACAAGAACTGGTATAATTTCACTGTGGTGCAACAAAAGTGTCAGAGAAAGTTAATATTAGTTACATAAGCATGCACATCCTTACTGGAAGGTTTAAAATGCATGTAAGTAGAGACATTGCCCCAAGGCATTTCATTTTGTTTCAGTAGAGACGAAAATGGTGCTGCAACTATCTCTGTGCTCTTTATATAAAGATCCACCAGCTGGTGCTAGAAAGTTATACAAAAGCTGTATATAACAAGAACTGTGTTTGAGGGGGATTTTATTATTTCATGGTGTCATGAATACCTTGCTAAGGAATACACAGCATTCTGGTATGCCTCCAGAAATCTCCCAGACTTGGCAAAATATTTAAACAGGAACACAAGTTTCACCCATGGTCTAAATATGATCAATTTCAAAAAGAAAACCTGAAAATATTTAGGGCACACAAGTACTCAAGCTTACAAGTAAATTTAAAAAAAAAAAATCATTCATAGGTACTATATGAAAAAAATTCAAGGTGAAAGGATCAAGTCATTCAAGATTCTAATTTGACCATACATTGTCTATCTAAATTAAAAGGGAATATCAGAGATGATAAAGAGCCCTTTTTAGTAATTGCAAGAAGCAAGCAGTTTCAGATCAAATTAATTTTTCTCAATATGAGATGAAATCTAGTTAAGCCTTTACAAATTTTAAGACATTCCAGTGTTTCTAAGAAGGGTTAAAAAAAATCAGGTTGTTTCATATTAAAAAAAAAACACTTATGTATGTGTGAGAGCACTGGATCAACATCTTCAAAACAGTCTTAAGTGTGTTTGCTTTCTGCTTTAGTTAGTAGAGCAAACATGATAAAATAGTGTGCCGCTGTTGAACATCCCTTTCAATGCATAAAAGTCTTGGCTGGTTTTATTAAATAGTTACTTTAAAACAATAAAACATTTCACATCATCTAATTTCAGCATTCCCTCACCCCCATCAGTATAATAAATTTTAGTGCCAGAGTAACACCACATTGTTCAATCCTGAAGAATTCTGGCAAACAGGCCTTGCATGAAAAATACTTTACACAGTATGTTACACTAACTTGACAAGTTCCTGCTTAGCTTGCAAGAATTTATGGAAATAGCACACAATACAGTGGTTGCTGAAGTCAAAGTATTCTTTCAAAAAAAAAAAGATAATTCCATCTGATTCCCTCACCCTAAATGTTTTTGATTCTCCAGCAGTCTCACTTCTATGGGATTACTACACAGATGCAGAGTAGCTGCTTCCTTAACCTTCCTAGCTCAGCTGGTTTTATGACTTTTTCTGGTGCTGATACCCTAAGAAAATACAGCAACCATCAGAGATTATCCACCTGCAAATTATAAGTAAACCCAGCTCTATTTTCACTCAAATATTAGAAGCAGATGGGCTTGGGGGATTATTCTCCCCATTGACCAAAGTATTAGAGAGTATATCAGAAAAAAAATTGCTATCTTAAATTCACCTAAGTAAGCTAGGCTGATATTAAGGTTCTCTGCTATGGTCTAATAGCATTGTATCAACATTAAAAATACTCAAAACACATATCTGCAGAGGGAAATCAATTGCCAGGATTTTTCCCTCAAAGTTGCCGCCACATATCTAATTAAGAGAGAAGTAGTCAATTAAAATTGCATCAAAGAAACACTGAAGAACAACAGGAAAACTGTTGTGGGACAAAAGGAAATGTGAGTGGCAATTCAGCAATCAGGAATTAACAGTAAAAATAAAATAGAAGCGAAAATCAGACCTTTGTCACTTAAAAAAAAGAAAATCCAAAGCATTACACAGCTTGGAGAAAAACACCTTCCATCCACACATTACAAAAACAGATGTGAAGTGATCATTAGGTCAAGCACTCGAGTCAGACAGAGACACTATTAGGATTGTCTGTTCAAATCTAACTCACCCCTAGTGATCATCGTAGGAGTAACCTACAGCTTTTGTGTCAAAAGCTACGGCTGTACTGGCAAATAGTTCTGCCAAGTAGGAACTACAGCCCAGCAGGAGCAACTCAGCATTCAAATGGTACATGTACCGAGGATGTACTTCTGGCTGTCCCCAGTCTGAGACCATGAACCGAGCACTCATTCAGTGCTGGAACACAGGAGATGCCCTTGCCTTGAATAGGCTCATCTAAAAGACAGGTTTTGTACTCCATGATCACCTTATGAGATAAACCAAAGCAAGGCAAGCACAAAGACTGGGGCAACAATATCAAAATCACAGTCCCGATGTAAATCAGCTCACTAGTGTAAACCCACCCCTTGCAGAAAACGTGGGTGCAGCTTCTGACTGATATCTGGCCAGCTTATATAGGGCTGGATGTCAGAGCATCACAAAAGGGATGCTTTCCAGAGCCAATGGCTTGCAATATGCAAGTTACCAGCAGTATCTTTGATTCCTCATCCACTGGAATATCAAATTACACAGGTGTGGTCTGCTTCAGGAATAACTGACTAAATAAATCTGACTTAGTAGTGCTAATACATGTAGAGACCACATTCATTGTGCAACTGCTTTTATAAGGTTAGTTTTCCATGGGTTCCCCCTACCCCAGAAAAAAAGTCTCATTAAGTCAACAATATGACCAGGAAACTTTTTATTAGCTACGTATTTTTTTCTATAAAGCTATGTCCAAATTTTCTATTCTGGACTTCTTTATTACACACTTTAAATTCCATTACTCCATTTGCCAAAAGACATCTGCACTATTCAGTGCACCCAGTCCTATGGCTTATCAGTGAATGTCACAGATTACAGTCTTTCAAATTTTTCATTCGTCATATCTCACAGAAGCTGGAATTTTACGTTTATACAGTGCTGACCTTCAGAGCTACTGCAACCACCAGCACCACCTCTGATTTTATAACCACAAAACCACTTCCTCTCCCCTTCCTCATACTTCCTCCACTGCTTCTTACTTCTTACCATTTTTTACCCTTCAGAAGGCAGTATCTATCACATGCCACAAGGCTGTTGAAATTCAAAATACAAGGGAAGAAGATCAACGAAAGGGTACTCAAAATCATCCAAAAAGAAGGAAGAATATTCTCAACATTTCTGTTATTGTGTTCAAGGAGTCAAATGTGAAGTTATCTAGGTCAAGGAAAAATGTTATATTGAAGAGGCAATAGAAAAGTTGGAGAAGTATATGAGCAATAACTTAGGTAACTGAATCTGAATGTTTTCTCTGATTGCCTAGAACTTGGTGCTATTTGCAGAAACCAGGATCTGGTGTTATTTACGGAAACCAGGAACAAAGCAGTTGCTAAGAAATGACTACAATAATGCCTGGCTATAATGATATTAAATCCATGTTGTTCTAATTATTCGCAGTGTGTAATTTGGTTCTCTCCTCAGTCTTGCTGTCTAAAAGCAGCTGGGCTTCCTTCATTCCAGCAGAGCAGAGCATGAAGACAGAAGTCCCCTGTCATTTCTCTTTGTTGTTCACTAGGTCACTGAACAGGAGGATACCTTTGGGCACAAAGGGAGAAGTCACAAGGCAAGTACTTTGCCTGTGTGAGTCTAAAAAACAATTTTGAAGCATTACCTGCAGCATTGTGCCACAACAAGCACAGCAAAAACACACAGGAAAAGCTTAGCAAGAAAACAAGACAGCTTAACTAGTGAATAGAGAAGAGTCACCAAGGCAAGCAAACTGACATGTTAATGAATTTAACAAAATATTCTGTGACAGAGCACTCTTACAGATTCAAAACAGTTCAATACACAAAAAACCCTCACAGAATATCAGGATGCCTATCTCTAATAAATCCCAAGCTTTGATCAAAGTTTCCTGTCCCAGAAATATAGAAATGGTTACACATTTTGTGGTTAGATTTCTTTTACGTAATATGTTATACTTCCAACAACACTCAAGTTTTTCTTCATTTTGAATTTACTTGTACATCTATCCACTCACTTAAATTAAAAAAATTTTATTAACTAGTACCTTTGATTTCCCTTGACTTCTATATTCAATTAATACCAGTGGTGACCAACTGAATGACTAAAACATAGAGACATGCAGGCAGGCGAAGGAAGTTGTAAGTGTGCTTACCCTAGGAAACCAGGCTTAAGAAAAACTGCAATTAATTGTCTTTTAAGAAGTTCATTGACACAAAGTTGGACCACATTGTTTTAGCTCTGACTTGTGGCAGAAAAGGTCCAAAACCACAGGGAGAAAGCAGAGAAATGGATTCCATGCTCCATTTTCCTCATAAAGCAAGAAAACATGCGGCAGGGTCGGAGGAGACATGGACCCAAAACTCACATACAAGAAACAAATGTTTGAGGAATTGTAATGGAACTGGGAATGGAACTCAGAAAAAGACACGTGGAGAAGAAAAAAAATCAGGGGAAAGTGATGAAAAAAAAAAAGAGGCTATTTTTGGCTCATAAATCAATGCTGTGCTTAGTATGGTCTTGATGGTGCAAGAAATATGACTTTCATAAAAAAACTATATATGGAACTCCAATTAGCTATATCCTAAATAGAAAGGAACTTGATAAAAATAATAAGGAAGGTTACAGGTCCACCAAGAGAGTTCCTTACTTCAACATATGGCCACATATTACAGTGTAAATGACTTCCCCCCCCATTCTGTAAGTAGGCTGCATTTATTTTAGCATTACAACTTTCCTCTTAACATACACACAACACTTTCCAATTCATACATTAATTTGCACTACTTGCCCTCTTCACAAAAAAAAAAAAAAAAAAAATCTATAGAAACTTCAAAAATAGAAGGAATTAAAGGTCCTGATCTGAGCACCTCTATCTGGACTTGCATGCTTCTAACTTTCAGTAATTTAATTCTCTGAGGTTAACTTCTCTATTAATACAAATATTTGAAGTCAAATGCATTTTTTATGAGCTTCAGTATATATTCCCAACCAATAAACCCATGGTATATCTCTTTAACTCTACAATTTTACTTGGTTCTGCCAGAAGAATACTGGGGCTAGATAGTCTCCCTGAAGTAGAAAGTGTTAAGGAACAGACCTTCAATAATTTAAACATTATCATGAGCAAGTAAATACAGAATATGAAGGATGGACACAGCCTTCTATGCTGCCCAATGTAACAGTTTGTTCAAGATTAAAGCAACTCTTACAATAGTAAGGACCCATTTCTATTTCATTTTGATACAATTATTTAAGTGGCTTGAGCCTTCTGAAAGGATTGCCTTCAGCTTCCAGGCAGATACCCACAGGTGCTTAACTTCTTAGGCACTTTTAAAAAAGCAGTCCGTTTTTAATTCCTGTAAAGCAGTGATAGCATTTCAAGAGACAAAATAGTAAATGTATCCTTTTCCTGTAAGCATGATACATTTAGTAATTGCATGTCCCTGCTGGCTACCCATGGATCTTTCTTGCAATCTAACTTCAAGCATTACTCTAAATAAATAAATAAATCTGAGGAATCAAGGTCACCATAAATCAAGTTGGTAGCGTACAGATCCAGTCTCATTCATTGTTTTGTACATTGATCAGGTTCAGATCAGAGATGGTGCTCCAGGAAAAGTATTTCAGACAAGATGTCTTAGCAGCGCACAAAAACATCTATCAAACCTCACACCATTAAGTTTAAATTTCTAGCACCTGAGTTTTATAAGCCTAATGTTTTAATCAAACAAATTGAACAAGACTTGGAAGGATTACTGATGTCACTTTTCAGGCTGAACCCATCTTTCCTGAACAACAACTGGAGCAGAAGTTGACTGTGGGAGAGGTACCATTGAAGCATCCAGCACTAATATTTGTGAATATCGTCAAGAACAACACACTATACATGTGGAAAATTTCAACTTGCCAGATGTCTGTTGGAAATACAACACAGCAGAGAGGAGGCAATCTAGGAGGTTCCCAGAGTATGTGGAAGAGAACTTCCTAAGACAACTGATAAATGAGCCTACCAGGGTGCCCTGCTAGACCTGTTGTAGGACATTGATTGACAGAGTCCCTTGAGAGTCAGTCCTGAAGGGCGAAGGAGTCCAGGAAAGCTGGATGTGCTTTAAAAAAGAATTGTTAAATATTCAGGCGCAGGCTGTCCCCAAGTATAGAAAGACAAGTTGTTGGGGAAAAGGACCAGCCTGGTTCAACAGAGAACTTAGACTGGAGATTAAGGGAAAAAAAGAATCGATCACCCCTGGAAGGAAGGTCAGGTAATTTGGGAGGAGTATAAGGATGTCGTAAGATCACTTCAAATTGCAGGTTCTGCAAAGGGTCACCCACGTCAGGTAGCTGCAGACATCTCCCATTGCATACAACCTCCTGGTATCCCCAATTAAAGAGTATAATTGGGGTCTCTTAAGTCTGAATGGGCAGAAAAGTTAATTCTCAGCACCTGCTGGATGTACATCACCATCCTGACACAAACATTGTAAATAGACTCCACAAAATTTTTCTGGCTATGGTCAAGGAGAAATTCTAATTTCATCCTATTCCTATGGATATACTTGTACTTTTCTTCAGGTAAGATAACAGGGTAATGCAGGGTAGCAGAATAAGCCCACAACACTTCTGACTTGATAATGGCTATTGTCTAGCATTAATCTGTCAACTAAATGATCATGAACATAGCTAAAGAGACCGACACTGGTTTTCATCAAAGGTGATGCTTTCAACAAAACATGCCAGATAAATGATTGTTCTGTAAGTAAAAAATTATTACTTTAGAGGTCGTCTTACCATTTGGCTCAGTTAAACCAAGTATGATTTAGAAAACGCACTTACCAAGAACATGCCATCACATATTTACCAGTGAATTTTGTGTCCCAGCTCCAAGAAGGTTAAAGAAACATTTTTTAAAACATCCAGTTAGCTACTGTCCTCTGTGATCTTTGCTTCTTAAGCTCTAAAATTGCCTTCACATAACTCATTTATGGACTGTAAGCATAAATAATTTATTAAGTATAAATACTATTTGCCTTCACCTGTGTTAATCTCTATGCTAATTTTTATTCATAAAATCATATACAGAAGATATGCCTCTACTAACTACAATGAAAAAATATTCTAAAATCTCAAGTGACTGTACATATTACTGCTCTTTCAACAATGATCAACACACAGCATTTGCTCATTGACAGACATGGAAAGTAGGTTTCAGAAAATCATGTAATTGTGAGTCCAGAGAATAGATCTGGATATAGGCAAAATTATGTAAAAGTTGATAAGATTTACAGGAAGTTCTCTTTACAAGTCATTCTGTGGAAAAAATATGTCTTTCTAGCCTATTTAGGTGCAGTCATAAAAATATTGGGAGGATCATGCACCTGTGAACAAATGTTTTTATGAATGATGTTATGTACATAACTTCGCCAAGACCTTTAAAAAGTAAAAGTACAAAGAATTACCATCTTAGTAGGAAAAATAAAAATAAATAAAAACTTTGTGACAGGTAACTGGGGCAGAGGAAACACAGTAAAACAATTAGCACCCAATAATACACTGGAAAGTTTAATTACTTTTCTCTAGCTACTGCCCACAATGTTGAACCCTGAGCAGGCATATTCTGTAATCACACATACAGAGGGACAATTAATTGGAAACACTAATTTGCTAGAGTGCAACAGTTAACACTGAGTGCTATTTTGAACATCTCTAATTGTGCTAAGTACCAACATAAATACTTCAGTCAACTAAAATATACTTTTAAAATTAGCATGTGTCATATGTTATATTGTGTTCATAACCAGAAACATTTTAATGTAGGCTTATGAACTACTGAGTTATGCAAATGTGCACCAATAATAAACAGCAAAGCTTGCTTGCTTTTCTAGTGCTTTTTGCATTTTGAAGTTGCATTTTTCTAAACATGTTATTAGGGGTCTATACAGAATTTCTGGTTCCATCTTATTCCATCAGACCTCCTTTAGTACTCTGATCTATTGTGTTCTCTCTGAATTTCCCAGTCCTGCCCAGATGCCAATAAAAAAAGCGAAAATCCCTTCTAAATAGTCAGAAGTAATAAAAAAACACTTGACAGTCATGGCAGAAAACGTCATATAGCAGGAAAGAATTAAAATATTTTCCAGTAACCCTGCAGAGAATTCCCTTCTCTCTATGGCAGTTTTGTTCTGCGCTACACATTCATGCTGTTTCCCAGTTTAGGATTTTTCTTCGGGGGGGTGTATGTGTGAGTACTACTTCCATAGTACTGAAGTATAGAGACTGGTAAAATTCATGTATAAAACCACCAAAAACATATTGCCATTCTTTGTCATGGATGTATCATTGGACAAAAAAAAAATATAGAGCACCCATGGGTATCAAGAAGTGAAAAATTACACCTGAAAACAAATTGTAATTTGCCATTATAACATTTGACATGCAAATATCAACACAATCTAAATAAAAGAACATTCTAACTTAAAGTATTTCAGATTAATCTAACCATTAGCACGTCCCTGCTAAGATGATTACATGATCTTTGCAATACTTCTTTGGGAAAAGAATACTCTCCCATAAGCTGAGAAAAAGAATTGGTGGAGTAGGGATAATCAAAGTAATCAGTTATTCTAATGAAAACAACAGTCTTCTTGCAAATATAATACATTCTAATGACCTTTTCTTCAACTGTCTAGTGCTTTTCCTCTACATAGTTTGTGCCAAGTACTAAAAACCAGGGGAGATTAAAACCTGTTCCTACCTAAGATCTACTATCCTATTCAACAGTATGAACAGAGAAGTTTGTAATTTTTTTTTCAACCCAGCACTGAACTAATTAGTTAAATCCATCCCAGAGAGCCTTTCCAGGACAACCTGTAGATATATCAGGTGACTTCAGAGGCTTAAGCTACTATTGCTTTTGCAGATCAGGTTCTGCAAAAAGAGAGAAGAATTAAATATTCAGGGTTTTCAACATTTTCAGCACAACTTAACTTTTCTTTAAAGAGAAAGGAGGGAAAAAAATTCCAAAGACAAGTAAGAATATTTTATCTAAAAAACCCCAAGGAAACAACTGCATACAAGCACATGTAACAGTCACAGTGCCCATAAATGAAACAAATTCTGCCACTGGCAAAACAAAAAACCTACAAAATGCACAACACAAAAAACTCCCACTATATTCACTATCTGGCGGAAGTCATACTGCTAACACTGGAAAGAAAATAAATATTCTCCCACTTCATATTCAAGAAAATGTTAACAGAGATTTATACTGCTGACATAGTCCATTTTCAGCCATTTCAACACCTATAATACACACAGCAGAAACTCACAGTTACCCAGTACCCTGAAGATCACAGTCCTTAGCAAACAGCCAGTGCACACTCCTGTTGTGTGCTAAACTCATTATAGAGAATAATAGAGCACATTATTTCCTAAATTCTGTTGCCTCAGGCCACTCATATCATAAACCATAGGAGTTGTGTCACCAATGTCTGAAACAGAAATGAAGCCATAATTTATGCATATTTTAAGACACAGGACTCCCTCTTTTCACTTCACAATCTTTTAAAAATCACTGCAGTTCTGATATCCCATTATGTTCAGAAGTATGTTTTCTTCAGTATTTTATGTACAGGGCTGTCCCATTTCTCAGCTCATTACACACCAGTTAAAGATATACAGATAAGGCAAATGATATCAGGCAAAATTATATATGTAATATAAGCAATCATCACCATAACCACTGATGTGTAAGATGCGACTTCACCTGTTTCAAGAACAAGACCCTTTAGATTAAAGCACAGGTGGGTTGCAGATCTGAAGGTGCCTTACTTTAGGAAAGGTATCTTCCTACATTCAATGGCCAGCAGTTGGCACACATTTGAAAGCACAGAAATTGGTATGGCACAGCTTTCTTATAGCCATATCTTCATTATAAAGAAAAGCACCTCTTGATTTTCTCTAGTTCTCCAGTTTCAAGAAAAATCGGCTTCATCTGATCCATTCTGTTTGAGAAGAGTGGTAAGGGAGAAAGAAACAAGATAGTTCTTTCCCACCCATTTTATTTTCTTTTTATTGTTCACAGGAAAAGGTTCAGAGAGAAAACATGAGATCCCCTATTTATGCATCAAGAGCAAATAAAACTAATTTTTCCCCAAGTGCTGCTTAAAAAGACTATTTCTTCCACTATTCTCATTTAAAAAACATGTTATCCCTGCTTGTGCAAAAGCAGAAGTCAATAAATCCAGATGACACAGTCTTTATTATCTAACTTTTCTTCGTTTTATAATATCTTAAGAACCCTTACAAGCCCAGTGTTCTTGTTATCTTTATTCATCCCTATTTAAAAGGTTCATCACAGGTCCCCCACAAAAGCCCTGCTGGTATACTCTTGCAGTCAATGGAAACTTTTCCACTAAGACCAGAGAAAAACCCAGTTTCTTATTTCTTTGTAATATTTTCTTCCTAGCCCTGCCCCTCTCTATTCTTTTTTCTCCAAAATGTAGAAAAAGGAGAAAAAAAAAAAAAAAACAAAAAAACCACTTTACATATCCTCTGCTGAAACAGCAACACCATATTTCTAGTATATTCTCGTTCTTTTCTTATTCAAAAACTACTATTAAGTGTCAATTTACTGTTTACTGTTAATTTTTAATCATTTTGACCATAGCTGAGCACTAGGTAGATATTTTCAGTAATCCAATAACAAAGCCAACTGTGTGAAAGAAAAGCAGCATTGAACTTAGAATCCATCAATGGGTTTGAACATTTCGAACTGCTTTCCAAAATTTGTTACCTTGCACTTCACTGTACTGAATTAGCTTTGTAACAACTTCATAAGCTCTTTAAAAGCCACTTTGAACTTAAAAAAATACTCAAATGTAACAATTTTTCTATCCTTGAAATCTTTGCCAATTCAGATGCCTTTTGTCACCCTATGTCCTTTTGTCCTTTTTCCTCATTTAGAATATCTCAACAATATAGCAAGAAAAGAGTTTAGCTTTGCTTTCTTGAGTTTTGTAAACTCTTACTGAAAAAGTCAGAGTTTTTGGGGTTTTTTTTCTATTTTCCAACATTCAGGAGTGAGAGAAATAATTAGAAATAACTATTAATACATCCATGGCAGCTTGTTGATCTAGGGGTATGATTCTCATACAGGGTACATGAGGTCTCAGGTTCAAACCCTGGATGAGCCCAAGTTTAAGGCCTGTCAAGCAGACTTCAGTGCCAGGAAAAGTCACAGAGCAGATCATCTTGAATGCAGCACATCTAGGGAATAAGGCCCAGACAGCATGAGATTGGGAAAGACAGATCCTGCATGACTGACTTGATCTCCAGTGACAAGGTAACCCACTTAACAGATGAGGAAAAGGCTATGGATATTGTCTACCTGCACTTCAGTAAAGCCTTTGAAACAGTATCCCACACCATTCTCCTGGAGAACCTGGCTTCCCATGGTGTGGTGGTGTGTACTCTGGGTAAAAACTGACTGGATGGCTGGGCCCAGAACATGGTGGTGAACGGCCTTAAATTCAGCCAGTCACAGGTGGTGTTCCCTGGGGCTCAGTACTGCTTAATATCTTTATCAATGATCTGGACAAGGGGATTGAGTGCACCTTCTGTCAAGTTCACGGACAACAGCAAGATGTGAGAGGAATGCTGATCTGCTGGAGGGTAAGAAGGCTCTGCAGAGGGCTCTGGACAGGCTCTGGATCTCTGACAGGATCTGGATTGTTGGGCTGAGGCCAATGGTGTGAGGTTCAACAAGACCAAGTGCCATGTCCTGCCCTTGGGTCACAACAACCCCATGCAGCACTACAGACTGGGGAAGAGTGGCTGGGAAACTGCCTGGCACAGAAAGGACCTGGGGGTGCTGGCTGACAGTGCCAGGGTGCTGGTGCCTGGGGGTGCTGGCTGAACATGAGCCAGCATGTGGCCAGGTGGCCAAGAAAGCCAAAGGCATCCTGGCCGGAAATAGTGTGGCCAACAGGACCAGAGCAATGATTGTCCCTCAGTACTCAGCACTGGTGAGGCCACACTTCAAGTCTTGTGTCCAGTTTTGGGCCCCTCATGACAAGAAGGACATTGAGGTGCTGGAGTGTGTCCAGAGAAGGGCAACAGAGCTGGTGAAGAGTCTGGAGCACAAGTCCTATGAGAAATGCTTGAGGGAGCTGGGGGTGCTTAGCCTGAAGAAAAGGAGGTTCAGGGGAAAGCTTATCACTTCTACACTTCTATCACTTCTACCCTTCTACCTGAAAGGAGGTAGCCAGGTAGGGGCTTAGTTTCTTCCCCCAGGTAACAAGTGACAGGATGAGAGGAAATGGCCTCGAGTTGTGCCAAGGGAGGTTCAGATGGAATATTAGGAAAAAAATTATTCACCAAAAGGGTTATCAAGTACGGGAACAGGTTGGCCAGGGAAGTGGTTGAGTCACTATCCCTGGAAGCGTTCAAAGAGAAGGTGCAGCTGAGGCACTTGATGACATCATTTAGTGAACACAGTGGTGCTGGGTTAATGGTTGGACTCAATGATCTTCGAATTCTTTTCAAAACTTAATGATTCTATGACTTCAGTGACATGCCTCATTATATTACAAAATTCAGAGAGAAGATTCTGCCAGCTGCTTTTTCTTGGTTTATGGAAAACTCATTAATTGCAAACATTCTCTCAATCAGCTCTGATCAACATACCTTCCATATGTGAGAAATTTACTTCCCCTAATAAGCCTTTACAGAAAACATATTGTAAAGAAATTTAGTCCAAAATATAATGCCCAATTCTGCTTTCTTAGTGTATTGATTCTGATACAAACATTTTAATGGGCTTTCTAAAATATTTTCTTAACGCAAACCATACCAGTTGATTTGGATCAGGTTCAGTTAATACAAACACCGTTACATCCCCCAAAGGTTTATGAAAGGGTTGGTGGTCAACAAATGTATCAGTGCTCTCTGAGCAATAAAGAAATTTTGCTTTGTTCTTCTGTTCTACTACAGGAGACTTTTACAAACTTTGCTGACCTTAAGCACACAAATTCAGTTGTACACAGAAGTCACCTTTTAATATTTAGAAATAAGACATCACAGCAACAGAAGGAAAGATTGAGAGACAAAAAAAACAGTTAGAAATCTGAAATCTTTGTAAAGGTAAGAAAAGAACATAGTCTGAAATTGTCCATAGCAACTTTAACCAATACTTTCTACAAATTCTTCAGCATACTGAAGGAACAGGCAGCAGTCTGATAAACCAACACCTTTGTAACACCTAGTTAGGATATATAATGCCATGAACATGTTATTTTGAGGCTTGTGTAGCTTTAACTTGACTGAAACTTCTGTGCACTTCAACTTTCCAATGCAATTAAACAGAATCCTATGGAGCAAGCCAGCATCAAGCCTATCTTAAGCACACTTAGGTCTTGATCAGAAGACTGCCCTGCAAACATGTGCTCATACATACACACATTTACAGTACTCAAGCGGGATTAAATTTACCATAAACAAAAGTAAATTCCACTGTAAGTGTTAGAAGGGAAACAGCAGAAGTGAAGCTCTTTGTATTATTCTTGTGATGCCTAGAAGCAGGAAAAGAAAACTTCAATATGCACTCTGACCTCCTGCAATTTCAGACAAAATTACATTTGAGAAGTGTTAGATAAACTTTGGTAGGCAATTCAGACTGTTTGAAAAAAGAAAACACAAAGGTACATCTCAGCAAGAGGCCACTGGTGTGATTTGTGGCACAACGTTCAAGTCTGAGTTCTTGTTTTGCCTAATTGAGGCCAGCAGCTTTCATCTGCCAAATTACTTTACAGGAGTCAAAACAGGAACCTGCATCACAAGCTCCCACACTCTATAGCAATACACTAATCCCACATGGACAGCAAGAAAAAGGCACAAATATTTCATGGCAGGCTTTACTTTTATTGTAAATTGCTGCGTATTAGATTTTCTGTTGGTCAGCTCTATGCAATACCAGCCTTCAGTTATCTACACAAAAGCTTAGATTTGATTCTTTGTTGAGGTACCAATGTTAATGTATGTACGAAGGTAACACACTGCATATGGGGCGTGTACTGGAACAAGAACATGAAAGTTATAGTACATTGTAAATGAAAAAAAATTCCATTTAGGGCGACAAGCTATCCTTCAAGAGGAAAAAACCCGGTAATTTATGTCTGCAGAGGTACTGTAAGGCTCATATTTTAGCAGACAAAATTTCTCACAATAACATAGCTGAAAGCCCAAGAGGAAGGATCTATTCATCCTTTGTGTACTCCACTATTGTTTATTCACCAAAAAAAAGTGGCATAAAACATTAATGCCATTTTCTCAGTCAAGGTTTTTTCACTCAAAAAATTGAGGAGCTCTAGTGATCAGATAAAGCATTGAGAGACTGGGAGAACAGATGGTGGACATGCAGTGAATAATTTTTGCATCAAGCAAACCTTCACTGTTCAATACAATCTATGTAGAAGAACATGCTCCTTTTCAAACATCCCACTGGGCAGGTAAGAGTGAAGCATCAGAGTCAATTAAACAAGTGTGCTTTCTACTGGCATCCAAAAAGTTATGTCTACTCCATCACCAGCCATAAAGGCTGAGCTAAATGTATATACTGCTGAATACAAAAGGTCCATTTCTGTCTCTGAACCAGGTCAGCCTAACACAGGTGAACAGCAACTGGAGGAAATGGACCACAATACGCTACCTTTGAAAAATCCTCTTGTTTACATGTGTTGATATCCTTAGAGGTTGAAAGGTTAAAGGAGGCCACACATGCTGCTCAAAAACAAGGCAAATCCCTACTGTCAAATTAAGGAATGATGGTTTTGCTCCAGTTCTTTACCCAGCTAAAGGTCTGCAAAATGCTATGGGAGTCACATTAAAATCAGAAGTGTTGTGTTTACATCAGCCTTCCTGAATTGTAAGAAATCACTTCAGTACTGAAGCTTAAGACTAAAAATACTGTGCAAGATGACAATTGTTAATATTCCTCTTTCAAAAGTTATTATTATGTCTTTCTCCAAAACTTCATTACGACTCTGTTTATTGCTTTTGGAAGTGTTTAGAAAAAGCCAACTGTTCACAAATGGCTTATTTTGCTGAAATTAGAAAAGCATTTTCATGAAACAAAACCCTTGGAGCTCCCTAACTTGCCTTCCGAACTCTCTAAATGCCATGGGACCTTTCTACAAGGACACTGGTATGACACAGCCTGTAGGAAACCATTTAGCAGTTTGAATCCAGACCTGTCTCCATCACAAGATGTGAAGGTGGCTGTGAATTTTAGAAGCAACCAAGTGAGCCATTTTTGAATACTTTCCCATTTTTCAGAGTCACATTGCAGTAGGGACATAGGAAGCAGTGCACTAACAGCACAATCCGTAACAAAGGTAACTCTAGATTTAAAAGCAACTACTGCCAGGATGGCCTCTGTCTGCCACATGTTAAAAACAACCTACTGACAGTTGTTCCAAGTATTAGACTATGGAAACCATATTCCTGAAGTGAGAAGAAACAGATGTGTTGAATACAGCCCTGGATGACAAGAAAGCAATTTTCTTTCCTGAGGTAAGAAAATCACTTCATAATCACTCTGCTCTATTGGGCATCTGGTCCTCACAGTAGGGCACTCTACAGTGGCCAGTGAATGAATGGAATTTTTTAAAATAAACATATATATATATAAAATATATAGATATAGGTATATATGTACACACATATATATGTAAGTCCTAGTAGTTTTGCTGTCTCAAAAATAATAACCCAAATTCCCCATAAAACCCCACATACCTGTTTCTAAAATTTAAAATCAGTTAGGTCTTTTATTCACCCTGCAACAGGAACAGAGTACATTCACTTGTTGTTTCTGGTTGTGGAAGGATTAAATATCATACTACTGTTTGTGTTTTTCAAAGGAAGCAGTCTCAGATTGTACCTAACCATTGAGAAGCAGCAGCAGAAGAAAACAACAAGCAACTAATCTCATTTCCTAGACACACAAATTTACTACGACAAAGACAAGGAAACATGTTTGAATGATTCTCAGAGATTTTTTTTTTCTGCAAGACAAATGTCTCCACACTATTGTTACTCCAGTAAAACATGGGAGGGAAACAAACAAAAACATGTATAATAACTACTCAGACAAAATATGCTAGACAGTGACAACTGATTACATTTAAATTGGACAGCTCTGGTTGTTGGCAGAAACTTGAAGGCATTTTTGTTTTTAAACACAGAACCAGTGGCAACATTGTCAGAATACAACTTTTAACTAACGTGGACTTCTAGGCTGTGTCTGTCAGTGTTTGGGTTTGTTACACTACCCACTTCCCTTGACCTCCAGTGTGCTTATTTGATGTGTAAAAGAGCATTAAACACAGCATTGCCAAAAGGGAAATTATGGTTGCCTGAGCTCTTAACCTATTGTAAGCACCTCTCCTTCAAAGCCAAGCTATGAATACATATTCAGCACTTCTGTAGCACTGATAAAAGATTCCTGGTGCATCATGAAGATGAAAAATGATTCTCAGTCAAGAGGGAAATTGCCAGAGGTGTCAGAAGACATGTTGCAGTGACGCAAACAGTGACACAGACATTAATTTCAATAATTTGACAGTGAAACAGTGCATACCTGAGCTGCCTAATTCTTTACAATCTTCTTTTTTTCACAAAAAGATTTAGTCATTTAGGTTCTTCAAAAGCTCTATTTTTCCCTAAGCTCCTTTCCCCCCCCCCCCCCCCCAATCAAAAAAAAAAAAGAAAAATAGCACACGGACATTTCATTTCAGCAGACAGATTTTCATTAATTATACTAAATAGAGCAATGATCTGGAAAGGTCATACCAGCCTTTCAGCATGCCCTCTCTCCCAGCTAAGTACTTCTCAGCTACAATTGATCACCTTGTCTTTTAGGTTTGTATTCAAGAGCAGCACGTGTGGCATCAATAGCATTATTGATATTGTGATGAGCCACATCCCAAGCTGAAATGGCCTCCCCATCACACATTCAAGGTGCTAAGTTCTAATAGAGGTTGAAGCCTTTAGAGTGACACCCTGGAAGGGAATAGATAGTACTGGGGAGAACTAGCACAATAGTGGATATTCCCATGACTCAGTGATGTGGCATAACAAAGAGTACCCCTCAAAGAGGGTGAATTGCTCCCTCACCAAGTTTCTTTTATTATGTGCTTTAAATCCTTGTTGATGTATGCCATGTCACATCCATTTAAAAAAAATTAAAAAACACATCATAAACTAAGCTACTAAAATGTAATAGTCAAAAGAGTTTATTGGAAGTGTCCTTTGCTCATCTGCTTTAAAAGGAAAGATTCCCACGTGAAAGATATTCACATGCTGATCTGTGAAGAAAGCCACATGCATGCTTTAGTATACATGCTCACCTCTTATTCAAGAATAGTGAGATCTTTCAAACTGCTGTAGCTATCCCAACACATATTCTATGCATTTCATCAGATCCCCAACTTCTAGAGACTGGTTCTTGTATAGGCTACTTGTACATTATTACCTGTGACAACAGTTCCCTACCTGGCACCACCCCAAAACCTCCCTGTTGTGTATCTGCCCAAAACAGTAGCCCGTTTGCCCATGACTATTCCCCATATCTAACATGCAGTCAACTACTAACTTTGGGGAGAAAAAAAAAAAAAGGCAAGTGGGTGTCCCTATAGAGGAGACAGCCAAAGGTTTAGCTCTCCCTCACTGCTAGGTTAGCAGGGGACACAGACAGATGGTCACCTTGTGCTGAGGCAGCTCAGAAAATGCTTTTTCAAGTATAAATATAAATGGGTCTTGTCACTTTTAAAGTCTGAAATATTCCACTGGCACCAGTTCAACTGCCTCTTAGTCGAGAGATTTTTGTACAATAAATAAATTTGCAAAAGTGCTAGGTCAAAAAAAAAACAAACCCAGTCAGCTCCTTCTGCCCCCATTTCTCTCATCATTACAATGCACTCTTGGAACTTTCAACTTCAGGGAAATGCAAATTCTTCAACGATGAATTATGCAAGAGGAATGAAATACATGTGGGTATAGATATGACAGAAAAATCTTTTGCAGCACATACGAGGTGACAAGGTACAGAGACAGTGCTCTTCACTCCTCTACAACTGAAGAGAGAATAGTTAAATTATACCTGTAGTACGGTTTTATATCCAGCCTTAAGCAACTCCACTTACAGCATCAACACTGCAGAAAGGGGCATGTGACTTCTGAGCCCGTGGTTACAGGATGACAGAAAGCAACCTGGATACACAGATACAAATCCCACTTAAGGTTACATTTGTCCTTTGCTGCAGACCCTGCCAATCTGCTATGTCCTACTTCACCCTTGGTGAAACACATACACTTGTACCCTGCCTGTTCAATATCCAACATAAATCAAGTCACTAATCGTCACTGGAGCTGTTTGTTCCGACCAGGCTTTGTAGCACTGGCACACACCAGATTGCAAAACTGTTCTTTGCTCTGCAGAGTGTAAAGTCACAAGCAAGGAGCAAGAGGTGGTGGATATTGAAATAGCAGAATACATTTCAGACCAAAATAATAATCAAACACCTACAGAACTGCAAAATAATCCATAAAAGCATCAGCATGAAATGAGAAGTAGATAAGAGACGAGGTAGTTCAGATGAAAGGTGTAAAACCAGAGGAGATGCAGTACCTGGCAACATGCTATAGTACTGCCAGCATTGGAGATTCACATCCTCATCTTTATCATGAATATTCCAGCACACCCACAACATTTGACAAGCATTTTTCACAGAAGGTATACAGGTTGATAGCAACAATTCAAGTTTTACCCTGGGTCATACTAATATGATAAAAGTTGGCATAAAAAAAAAGTGCTCACGGATTCTGCCGGAGTGTAGAGGAAAACTTTCTTTTGCACTATTAAGACCTTGGCCTGAAGGTAAAAGGAAAACAAGCAAGCCACGCAAAGCAACTTATTTACTCCCACTGTTCTTCAGTTGCAGCAGCTCCCTCAGGATGAAGACACTGCGATACAGTTATACAAGAAAATTGGAAGGACAGAGAAGCCCTGCTGAGAACTTATTGCAAGAGTGACACAAAACAGCAGCCACACGGCTAAGTAGATAAATACAGCATGCCAAAAGAAAACGAGGTCAGCAAGTGGCACAGAGCAAAGCCGCCGGTTAGCGCTCACCGCGGTGCAGGTCTCATTCTTTGCCGAGGATACAGAGGAAAAAATGGGCTGTTTGTTTCCTTGCCGTTACCACTAGGGACTCCAGAGCTCCTCTCCGGCTGCCGGCAGCGTCCTGGAAGCTGACAGCCGGGAGGGGGCCCGCTGCCGAGGAGCGAGTGCCGCAGCGCCCGGGAGCGTGGCCGCGGGGCAGCCGCCGCGGCGGGAGCGGCGAGCGGCATCCCAAGGGCGGCTGGCACCGCTCTGCTCCCGCAGGCGAGCGGCGAGGCAGCAAAGGGCTTTGTCGCAGGTAATTTGCACAATAAGGGCCACTAAGGAACCTTGATCTCCCGTATCCTCTCCATCCCTTTTCGTTCAAAGACCACCTTCTCAGGGAGCTGATTGCTAGATCACGTCAGGTGATGCAGTTTTAATGCATCTCTTAGAAAGGTGTGCAAAGAACTATAAATAGAGAACCTGACTCCTAAAATAGATTTTTTTTTTTTTTTTGCCTGCATCATGTTTAATATACTAAGAACCTTTCACACGCTATAATTTCTTCTTTGTGTCTGAACAGTCTTTGGCCCCCAGCTCACATATGAAAGCACAGAATCTTGCAGGGAGAAATCATCTCTCTCCTTCATTTGCACAGCATATAGCACAACAGAAACACAGTCTGGAGAACCTAAGAATCAATGTAACAAAATAGCAAGTTAAAAAATCAGTTAACACATGATATGTGAAACAGGCAACTCAACAGTCACAAAATAAAAGTAAGGATTCAGGAGAGGGGAAAGGAATACTTTGAATTATATTTTTAAAAATCCAAACAAAAAAGTCTGGGGAAAACATTTGTATTAACTAGGATTCACATCAGAAAAAAATCCACAGCTGGATGATAAGAAATAAAATTTAAATTTTTATTAGTGACACACAAAGTAGACATGACAAAATGTTTTGTACTATAACTGCATACCAATGTCTCCAACCACTTTAAAACCAACAAACATATCTCCAGACAGACAGACTGGTGAATGTTTCCTTTCCAGAGTCAGCTTTACAGAAAGCTGTTTTGGGTTTTGATTTTTTTTTTTTCTGTTGCTGGGTGGTGACTTTGTGACAAAAACCTACTCACAAATCAGTGAGTAACAGACCAAAATTTCCATTTCTAGCCCCAAACTAAGACCACCAGACTGCATTTCTCCCCACAGCCAAAGTTTCAACACTGACTTGGTTCATCTTAGACGCAATTACACCAACTCAGTGCTCTAAAAAGGAAAGCTGATCAACATGCAGTCACATTATGCAGACTCCATAAATCTTAGTAAGCAAGCACCGCAAGCAGCTAAACACATATGGGAGATAAAACTGGACAGAGCACTTGGAGAAATAAACAAGGAGACTGCTTAGCTCCAGATGCTTGAGCAAGGCTTGTTTTCCACAACTGGGATGATTCCCACCTTGTCCCATCTCTGTTTCTCCTCCTGGTCACTCAGTACTCTGAGACTGACTCTAGCCATAGGAGACCATTTTTTTACTATGTCCTCCCACCCAGCTGCTTCCTAGGTCAACAACTCTGCCATGGTTTTTTGTCTGTGGAGCAGAAGGAGGACTTGCCTGTAGCTGAAAGCAGAGCAAAGTAGCAAAAGCAGCATGAGAAGGTATGAGCGGAATCTGAAATGCTAAGTATGCAAAGAGAGCTGAGAGCATGCTTATGCACAGTATTCTTTGATTCACTTCCCCTTTCAAGCAACTTCTTTAGCTGTTTTCCTCTGATAATGACTGTGCCATCTGCTCTTACCATTTATCTGGTATCCCTACCTTTTGGGTATGGAAATATCCCTATAAAGCATTATCAAATCAATTATGTTCTGTTTATGAAAACATACTCAGTTGCTGGAGGGAAGATCACGTAGTTATAAGCAAAGTGACTCCGGATATCAAATCACAAGATACTAGGAAGAAACAAAATCCTACATGCTTCTTCATATGAGTGTCCTTAGCAGCTGTCTCTTTACTCAGTCAGGTTCCAGAAGACATGCCTGCCATCTCCCCAGAACCAGTTCCAAGAAAAACCAAACCCCCAGGTCTCCCAGCAATAGTCTGGCAGAATACACAAAGTGCACTGGGCCTGGGAATGTTAATCTCTGGCAGAATGTGCCATGCTCTAGTTAAAGGACTGTAATCTGTTAAGTCATCCAGCACATGCTGATGAGAATAAGGAAAAATATATTGGTGCACAGATGAGGGCCCTGACTGCATTAATATTAACAGTTGTATTTATAATACTGAAACTCTACAGCCAACTTCTCAATGACAGCTCACTACCTTCATGTAAAGGACAAATGTTCCTAGGGAGCCTGTCTAGTCTTCATCATTGGAGGTCTTTAAAAAGAAATTAGACATCTGCCAAAAATTATACAAATACAGCTGATCATTCTGTGGACAGAGACCACTGACATCCTTCCAAACTCACACCTACAAAAGCTTATCCTTTAATCTATCCTAATTTGTAGCCTCAAAGTGGATTGAACTCTCCCTTCATAAACTCCATTTCACCAGAAATCATTCCCAAAATGAATGTAACACCTAATAATATGAGATATCACAAAAAAGGTAAGTAGACAGAAATCCTAAAAAGCACACCCAGAAGCTTTGTGTATTTAAAGACTGTGAATCACCCCAACAATGCTAATTAGCCAACGATGCTAATCAGAGTCAGTTTGGACAATTTCATCAAAAGAGAGGCTGTAAAGTGGGAATTTAGGCTCACAGGAAGTTAGCAAACCAACAGAAAGGTGAATGATCTTCTCTACAATTATTTATCAGTACCTCAGGACTTGAAAGAAAAACACCTGGCCAGCTAAAACCTCAACCCAGAGAGACATGGACTACGATTTCCCAGCAATGTCAGTGATCAGCCAGAGTCTTGTGATCATCAGCAATGTCTTGTCCAGAACTGCAGGTATATAAAGTGGGGAGTGAGGGTCTAAAGCTAAAATATGATAACTGAATCTAAACAACAGTGGACAGAACAAAGGCCTGAATTTTTAAAAGCTCTATTCTGATTCATGTATCCAAATAAGTGTCAGATTATTAAGAGTCAACTACTACACATGCAAGCCTTCTGAAACAAATATGGCTATTAATGCCACAGTAAGAATTAGTAACCGTGGAGAACTTTTCAAAGTGAATTCTGCTTGCTTATGCAAAAGGGACACACAAGATCTAAGAAAATCCATTTTTGAGATCTCTTGATAACTGCTCTCAAGTTTAAAAGGCTCAAATGTGTCACATGGTTTCAAGCTCAGTACAGCTGTTCTGAGCATACTTCAGTTAACTAGGAATAATAATCAGCTAAACATTATTTCATAATTCTTTGCAATGATGTATATAAATGCCCAAATAGCAAATTACATGGTTTATGATGCTTTGAAATTAATGTATTGAAATTCACTTACTATCACCTTCCTCCAAACCATAAGATAAATTAATGTAGATATTTCTTTCTATCACAGACTAGCAGGATGCCTAATACAAAGATCCTTCCACAGACATAATGTTCTCTCAAAAACTTGGGGAAACGAGCTTTTCATTTCCAGTATCTATTTAGGTACATTATGATTGCTAGTTTCATGTGTTAGACGTGAAAGATATTGTCTCATCCTGCCAGGTACATTCAATACAGAGTCAGCTGGCAAAAGGTGTGCTTTCTTTTCCTAACATATGGCCCAATTACCATTTAGGCTACTATGCAGCAATCTTTTTATCAATTAGCACAAATAGTCACTAGAGCCTGGGCTCAAATACTTATGTGTTTAAATATCTGCCCAGAGCTGTCTGCATAATTAAGTACAATATACCCAATGTAGTATAAGAATCTCATGTTTATTTCACATCTCATGCTTGGCTAGCTAAGAAACATTTGAAGACATGACAATTCTGTTAAGCCCAAGTAATCTGCTTTGTTTCATTTTTCTTTGCAGAACAACCATCAACTTGTGTGATAAGAGATCCCAGATAAAAACTAAAGGACTGTAAGATTCAGTAACGCGACTTGTGGATCATGTTGCTTGAGTTGCAAATACCGCACATTTGTAACTCCAAAACTCAGCTTATTTCATATTCCCAAGGTTTCTGGAAGTTCGTACTTGCAGCAGCTTCCAGCACCTTCAGTATGGTGGCCCCCTACTGCCTTACCTTGATTTCAGAGCCTGTGCTGTCTTGTCTTACCAGAGAACAAAAGCTTTATATGGTTTGACTCAATGATAGTCGAGGTCTTTTCCAACCTTAACGACTCATTGATAGTTACTGAATGCCTATTGGGTATGTGGAAATGTGATGCAATGTCTGAAAGTCCCAAGCAAAACTTCAGCAAAAAAGCATCATACTTCAACTACAAGGGCCATGTCTCTATCTCTTGCTTGTCACTATGAACCCAAAAACCCACAAATTGTACAATGTAAACAAAGAAGCTGTTATTTACTTCCCCTCAACCAGGGGACCTACAGATAGCCTCTGATGCACTTAATTAGTCAATATCTGTAAGCACTTTGATGATAAAAAGCGATGTAATGCACCAAATATTCCTACTGAGTAACCAGCAGCTCAAAAGCATCTTGCCGAAGTACAGCAATAAGCTTGTCCTTTTAAACCTGTTCATAATAATTATAGCTGTTAACAACAGATATTGTTCAGCTGAATGAACATGGTGAGACTTCAGCAAACAGCTCTCATCAATCTGACATTCTTACAAACATCCTTTGCTAAATGTCAAGTGAGATTTCCAGAGGGAAAGAAAAGTGTCTTTCTCCCCAGAAAAGGATGAAGTTTACACAGATAAGAAGAGAAAATGAGACAGAAGTGGAAGCAAATAACTGTTTTCAAAAGAGCTCTAAAATTACTGACAACTATACAAACTATTAATAAAGGTTTGGTTCTAAGCAGGAGAAAGAATCATTTACAGGGCAGAAAACTGCTTCTTTTGGACACTGGTATTCCTCTTCATAGCTAAAGAAGAAACCAAGAAAACGGTGATTTTTAAATATTTTTTTTCTTCACGCTTCTGTCCTAGTCCTTTGAAGAGTTATTTGGAAGTAGCTTGATGTGTTAAGCTGTTCATTCATTCTTTAACATCCTAAACAAAAAGATAAATACCTTAACTTGTGGCACAGAGTAAACCATGGCACATTTCATTACAATACTATGTTATTTGCACAATTTCATTATGCAGGTGGATTCTTCTGAAGGAGCATTCCATCTTGCTGATTGGAACATCCAGTGTTGCACTGGACTTCCACCAACAGAATACCCCAATATGCTGATCCATATGAAAACAATGAATGAGTGAGCATTAGCTAAGTAGAAAGATGCTCAAAGTGCTACCCCAACACAAACACATCAAAATTACCAATATTTCAGTATCATTTTCTGTTCAGAAAATGGCCATTTACTGTTTGGTTTGGTTTTTTCTAATCAAAAGGATGCTGAAATATTTTTAAATTGTTATAAAGAGCTTTAAAGAAATAAATCTCTAGCATGCTCTACTATGAGCACCTCACTTGCCAATGTGTATATTAGAATCATTTCCATCATGTGAATGTACCTTATTACCAGTAACATATGTATTACAGTCCTCTACACATGTTTGATTTGTGCTATAGCCTTTCACATATACATGTAAAGTCCTAGCATCAGCTGCCATTTAACAAGCTCCCACAAGGAGTAATGTTTTCAGAAAAGCAAAGGGTGGCAGGTCTCAAAGAAATTTTGATAGTTGAAAGAAACACAGAAGAAGAATAGCCCTACTTCCACAATGCTTTTCAAAATAGCCCTCAAAGATTTCAAGGACTATTCTCTCTCCAAACTTACAAAACTGCATGGACACTTCCATTTAACAGATGCAGTTTTTGTTGGGTTTTTTTTTATGGGGAAAGAAAAAGAAAAGTGACCACTTCGTATTTCCAGGTTGAATTTAAAATTAATCATGCTTACACACTTAGAATAAGTAGAATTACAAGATTTTTTCCCAACTGATGGATTCATAAGTATTAATGACTTATGAAATCATTTAGCCCATCTGTAAATCAAGCCACTGAATTTCCTACTGCAAGACTAGTTCTACATGGCAAGCAAGAATAAGGTATTATACTTCAAGAGTCAAGTGGATTAACAAAAATTGAAATAACACTTATTTTAATTCAGTCACACATTCTGTTATACTGGCAGTGAGGTTGATTATAGATATGGGATCACTTTCCAAGTCATTAGAGTCTGGACATGACTGGTTTTCTGACAGAGACATAGGTTTAATTTCTATAGTCGTAACTTCTATTTGGGCCAGTTTCAAACTGAGATAATTAGAGGAAACTTCAGTATTTTGCAGCTTTGGACTGCACAAGTTTTAGCCCTTGGCCATAGCACTTTGCTGAAAAGCTTTTACCTAGGGTAGAACTGAAGATTTCAGGTCTTTGAAATTTAGGACCTCGTGACTTAGAAAACTACCTTAAAAGCATGACTCAGGTAAAAGTAATGTTATTATGCATAGCTAAATCTACATGAATCATGGAACAAAAGTTCTGAACACTTTATATTTGTCTGAATGGAATTTTACTCTGATTCCTAAAGATAATTCTAATCCTACCAGCTATTCTACCACATAAGCAGCCAGATAGTCTCTCTCTTTCAAGTGAAAATAATCATTGTTCATTTAGGAACTAAATAGATCCAAAATACTGTCATTCACTTTCTGATACTCCACACTAACCAAATCTAACCTTGCAAAAGGACCCTGTGGCAGAGAAATAAAAAATTAAAAATATAAAGGGGAGGGATATGGAGCATTTGTGTTCTTCCATCTAGGAAATACACGGGTTTTATAAAATTTTCGTTGTTCCAAGGTGCAACCAACCATTATTCATTATAGTTACAAGATTGTTTTAGTCTCCTTCATCAAACCAAGTACCTTATACAGCAACCTCCGCATCCCTGACAGGGCAGAGATGGCTCAATGACTACTAGTCACATTAGCCAGTCCAGTTCCACACAACAAAAACATAAGGATTGGAAGGGGTGATAAAAACTCATACACCACAAACAAGAGCTGCCCATTTTCTCTAAACATTTAAGCCTTTTTTTTTTTAACTGATCAGTGTCCGAAGTAAGCTTAGGTAATTGTTCTGTTGCTCAATTCCTTCATTATTCAATGAACTGATTCAGCAAAATTACTGTCATCAATATCTCTTCTTCACACAGTACTTAATGCCCTGAGCCTTAGCTAGCTTTTCAGATCAAAAGCAGGTAACAAATAAATTATATACCTGTATCAGATAAGTTACTGTTATGAGAAATGGGAGGGGGGAGATTGGGAGAGGCAATAAGGTCATTTCACCTCATTTTCATTGGATTTACATGCTCGCCTGTGAGCATATTAAGACACAACAACAGCCGCAGCTAATGAACAAGCTAATGAGTTGTTAGCACCACCTCCGCCTATTCGCTTAGCGGCACGATGCTTTAACGCGGTCAGCCCAGCTGCCTCCCCCACGCCGCTCTTCCCCTTCCCGGTGCGATTAGGCAGGAAAAGCAGCTGGACCGGTGCTCCACGACCCCTGCTGGTGGCTGTTCCCAAGGCCTGCGCTGCACCATAATACACTGAATTTAGAAAAGGCGCTTCTTTAAGAGCTACGCATAAAGCAGTTCCAGGTCACCAAGAAAACAAACTGATTTTTAAACTACTTTAAATCGTGATAAAACTCAGTAAGGAGTTCGAAAAAAAACAGCAAGGAGAAAAGATTAAAAGATTTAAAGTAGAGATAGGGCTCACTTAAATGGCGTTTTAATGCTGGGCTCCAGATACAGTCTTCAGAAAGACTAGCGGAGGAAGCACTATGGAGGAAGCTTCTATGGGAGAGGAGGTAAATGGCTGTGGTTAGCAAAACATGCCACTAATGTTTGGAGACAAGGCAGGGGAACACTGGCTCCAACTCCAGTTGAAACTTAATCTTCTTTCCACAGGCTAAAACAAAAATAAAAAGATCATCTAAAAAGTTTCTGATAGCTGTTCACCTCATAAGTAGAGGAAGTTTTAGTGTTTTGGACAGAAAAATCAGCTTCTGTTGTAGCAGAAATGATTATGACACTTCTTTCAAGAAGCACTTGAAACTTCTGAAATAATAGATGTGTGTATATACTCATACACACTATTTCTAGCTGTATAAACAAGAATCGGAATGGTTTTCTAAAATGCTGTGTTACTCGCTGAATAAAGTCCAAAAAACATTAGTGTCATGCAGTGTTAAGGTAACAATGAAGGCAGCAGAGACAAGAGGGGTATCTGTATTTATGAAGATCTGAAGTCAAAAGGCAAAGTTAATTCAAGTTATTTCATAAAAGAAACTAGCCCAAAGTATTTGGATACAGACACAACCTCATTGACAGTGATGGAACATCATAACAAGACTAAACTCTTATTAACTGTATTCTTTAAATCATGTTTGTATTTATGCAGAGGATGGTAGGGACTGTCTTGAAGGACTCAGTGCTTTTTCTTGTTCAGATTTGGAATTTTAAATTTTTAAGCTTTTTAGGGGAAGACTACACATACATAGTAATGAATGTAAACACATTGTTTAAATTTTGTCTCTGTCATATCCAAGAACTGAAAACATTAAACCCCACATAGTTTCATCACCTATTATGAATTTGCAAGTTCTTAATGCACTAATTTCCAAAACCAGAACTCAAAGCCACCATCTTTATGAACCATTTTAAACAAATCTTCTGTACCACAACAGATGAGAAGGGTCAAATATTACAGTGCTGTTCTGTGCTTCAGCTGTAAATAGAAGCCTAAATTTAAATATATTTGCTCTATAAAGGAATATATACCAAGGTGAGTGAGAAAATCTGCTTTTTAATAATGATTTTCTGGTTTTGGATCCTCCAATCAAGTCCAATAGAAAATAACCACCCAAACATTAAATGCTATGGGACAGTTCAACAAGTGCAACAGGAATATGTTGTATTAATGTTTTATAATAATCCATAAATTTAAGTGCAATTGCCACAGTCATATTACTTTTTGATGGAAGTCTGTATCTTCATATTCATTAAATGCCAGATGGATCATCTTCAGGGGGCAGAGATTCCTCAAAATTTGTGATTATAAGGTTCAAGGCACTACCATCTTAACTTTGTTAAAACTCTTGTTACGGATGTTATTTTACCAAACAGTGCAATCAGAGCCTTTGCTGGATCAGCTGACTGCTGAAGGGTCTCTAAGTCCCAGAGCTGCTGCAAGGTCCAGTTCTTCTGAGTTCTACCAGTGTCCTCAGAGCTGCATCTGTCCTCAAGTTTCCCTATGCAGCTACAAAGCAATTAAAGCAGCTCAACACCTGTATGGGTTTTGTAATATTCATCTCTATTACTCAAACTGATCTCACAGTCCTACTTTGTTGTTTCTACCCTTGGGGGAAACAGAATCAACCTTGCAATTCCAGAGCAAGATTGGTAACACGACGTATTAGCATAAGCTGCTGTACAGACTGTGGCTGGATCTTCACACCCACTCTGAACCAGGGCTATGCAAAACAATGGAAAGCAAGACACAGCCTCCAATACAGCAAGTCAGAACTTCATGGTTGATTTAGTGACTCAACGCATGCTTAATCCTTCTCAAATTATTCTTGAGCCGGTGTGGAAGAGAATGAGTCAGAAGGTGCTTGCATATTTCATCTCCATCCTTACCAGCAAAGGGCATGCAAGCAAGCAAGCAAAGAACAAGAATGAATTGACAATGGCAATATTTACAAACAAAGCCAAAACTAACCTTGCTAATGACACAAAAGCTGCCCACTATCCTGACATGGTGATCCACTTTTGCTGCCCTCATCCAATGTGAATAGCAGTCGCATCAGTTCTAGCAAGAGCTTGCTGCAGGTAGTTCAGATGCAGGCATCTCTAGTGTGATCCGTTTCTCCATCTGTCCTGCACGACTGCAGTGCAGTTTTAAACCTATTTAGCCAATGAAGGCAATGCAAAAGGCAGAAATAAGGCAACACTGTTGTACTGATCCTCACTCCTGCCTGGGGAGGAGCAGCTTAGTAGAGTAATTTTGGCATTAAAGATCACAGGTAGCAAAAGACCAAATATCTGAACCACAGCCTTGACCCTTACAACAATGCATTGGTTGGGCATTCCATTTTGTTCCAGTTCTGCCAGTTTAAATAGTATGATCTCTAAAGGGAAGTATTGCTTTATCTCACAAAATGACTGTATTTTAACAGCCATTCGACAACAAATTCTAAAAAATTACAGCTTGCTGAGTGCCTACAAATAGAAATTGAAAGCCCAAGCAAGTAAAAGCATTTCCTCATTTTATGAAACTTAGGGCATCATATGTGTAATGAAATGCCATTAAAGATATTTGTTACTGCAATACAGAAAAAGCAAGTTAATCAGACATAGCACAAGTGTCAGAAGTACACAGGGTGGTGGCAGGGAAGCTTCTCATTTTCATCCTGAGGGGTAGTAGCCATGCACTGGGGGAACAATTTACCAGCATAATACAATAGCTCAATAACAGTTTTAGTAGTCTATATAGTACATAAATCTATACACTCTTTACCCTACAGGAAAACTGGTCACAGAGAAAGCAAAAGCAAGTAAGACAGATCACAAAGTAGCTGCATACGCCTGTAGTATACCAAATATAAAGCTATTCTTTTTGACCATACCTACCTGAACTTTGTTAATGTCAACAAGCACAAAAAAAGAGCCTGCTCCCTCCAAAAGGGCCAGAGCACTACCCTAGATTTAAAGGCAGTGCATATTTCCAGTACTATTGGGGATTATCATGTCTAATGGATAGATCATGTATAATGAGACAATTGATTCAATTTATTATTTTCTTTTGTCTACTAAAACAACAGAATTCAACAGACTTCCAATCTGGGACAAAAGCAAGGACAAAACACATTAGTTTTATCTCATATCACCCACACATCAATTCCTTCTCAATAATAACATCAAATCATAGAAATAAAATTGAGACTCTAGAGAACTGAAAAAAAAATCCCAACAGCTCAAGTAGCACCCTTTAAGATGTGATGTTAAAAGAAAAAACAAAACACCACAGTATTACACTAGTAGCCTTGCTCAAAACATTTTTAGTGTAGGAGCATATTCTCGATCTGTTTTAGAAAAGGAAACAATTAAAACATTTCTTTTGCTTTGCAATATTAAAAATTCAAACAGTATTACACTAACAAAAGGCAATTTCCAGTCCTATTACTAACAATGGTAAAAAGCCCATGTAACCTTAAATTCTTAATGTTTTCTAGTGCCTGTGTTATCCTACTAAAATCAAATGGAACATCAGGGCCTTTTGTAGAAGACAAGCTCTTCTTGCTCCAGTGACCTTTTCTCCACTGCTTCTTGTAGTGCTCACTGCTAGGCTTAAATAATTAAACATGTCTCAGCCTAAAGTGACTTCAGAAATGCACCCACATTTGAAAAGTACTATTTAGACAACAATTTGTAGAACAACTGGAGGTCAAATGTTTATTCTCACAAACTGATATCCTTATTGGAAGTACCTGCTCATTTCCATTGCCCCAGGGCCTGGACAAGATCATGACAGCAGCCTTCCAGTACACCAATTACAGTTAAGCGATATGGAAAGACAGAAAGACAACTATCAGCAACATTCAGAAGTAAAAGGATTTAAGTGTTAAAAGCTCAGACATGGTTTCTGCTTAAAAAAGGAGACCACTCTCATTGTATAATAGACATTAAACCAGGTCAAAATAACCTTAGGAAATAATTATTCATGTTACATTTAGAAATAAATATTATTTTTTCAAATATTCATAGATTTAGAAAGCACATTTTGTCAATCATGACTTTTCTCCTCCCTCAATAAAAACGAAATTCACTTCTACCAGCAAAGTAAACATTTATGAATATCAGAGCAGTAACCTTACCCATCTCTACTTTCTCTGTATCCTCAAGGCCATGACTTTACAGTGTTTCCTACATTCTCCTACAGTTTCCCTTCCCATATCCAAAAGCATAAAGAGAAGGGTTGTTTTGGGGAAGCTTGTTTCCTGCTGACACCAACACAAACATTTTAAGTTGGCTCATTCCTAGACAGAGACAAAGAAGTAGGTTTATGTCACAGAGAGATAAGAGATGAAGTAAGCTATTCTTCTCCACTTCTAGAGCTCACAATCTTCCATTACATTCCAGATGGAGAAATCATTGAAATGTTCATGATTCAAAGCAAAGCTTTGATTTCAAATGGGAAATTACATTACATAAATACAAGTTTTTTGGACAGATATTTTTAAAAGTTTTTCCTGCCCTTCTACATTCTGTAAACATGTTTAGTAGAACATATAAAGCATATAATATCATATAAAAATATAACGTTCAATGAGACAGGTGTGGAACTTCTCTATTCATGTAAATAAAAAGAAAGATTTTGCATCTCCGCCTACTTCAGAAAAAGAATATAATAACAGGAATTAAGGCAGATTAGGAGACTCTCTTAGGCAGCTTAAGACCCTTAAGCACACACACCCAAGTCAAGTATTTATAATACAAGAAGTCTCCTAGTTACCTCTCTCAACTGTCACTGTTGTCAGTATTGCATAAAGCTGCTTAAACTATAAAGCTGATTGTCAAGGGAATCCCAGTCTGAAGGGATCTTTTGTGGCCTGAAAGGGTTATGACTTCTGTAAAAAGAGGGCATCGGGTTACTGCAGCAAGCCTTGAATATCAATGACAAAGGAGGAAAAGGAAAGCTCACACAGGCTATACTCTCTCTCCCTTACCACTCATTTAAATCACACGGTAGTTGCAGGGCAGGACAGAGCCAAGGAGGACCAGGGCAATCCTCGCTCCCCGAGGCCACTTTGCTCTCCAGTAAAGAGCACAGACACTCTCCTGCAGGTCACAGGAAAACAAGAAGTGCCTCTGAGCAATGCTACCGTACACAGCCGCCTCCACTTGCAAGCACCCAGTGCAATTTCAGAGGCAAAAAACCACGTGGAACTGGTGTGATATGAAACAGGAAGAGGAGAAAAAAATGAGTGTTTACTTCCTGATGGCACAGGTTTCATTAATCCAGCCATACATTAACCCAGCCAAATTCCTCTGCATATTCTAGAGCTGATAATATAAAGCTATTCATAAATTTTTATTTGCTGAAGATGGTCAAAGCTTACACAGTTTTGGCTTATATTTTTCATGGATGACGTGGCTGATTACATTAAAAACTGCCATTGTCAAATATTCTGAGGTCTAGTTCATGATCTCCAGAAATCATAACCTTTTCTTTTCCAGTAATTAAAATACCTACCCATTCAGTTCTATTACATGATACAAAATTTCAATGTATCACTTGATTTGAACCTATTTCTGGCTACTTAGGCTCTTGCATACTTACATAGTAAATTACTTCTTCTGCATGCCTCAGTTTGCTTCAGGCTTTCTGAATTCAACTGATCCTAACATTAACTATTTTTAGTTAATGAGAGGAATGATTGCATAGCTGAACAGATAAAGAACATGACTTTAATATTTACAACCCAATTTAAATGCAATAACTGAAGAGTCTTTAGTGGGGCAGTACTTCCAGGAAGTTCTGCTCTAACCTGAGTTTTATTTTTACTTAATATATATTCCTTTATTTAAGGAACTGTAGCTCAAATTTCCTAGACAAGTCCAAGCCTTAAGTTTTCAAAGCTTTTTTCAAAAGAGCTCCAAAACCCCTTATGAAGTTTTCATAATACCACTCCTGTTATTAACCTTATTTAAAATAAAAATGGAGTCTTGATACCTGACTTATTTCTGAAGCATATGCTTGAGAGGCTTAAAAGAAAACTCTACAACCTATTTTCTCCCAGTCAAACTGCCAAAATATACTTCGCATGCAAAATGAAAACTTTCTTCCACGTGCAGCCTGAACAATGCAATTCCTATTTATACTCTTGCAAGAATAGGAAGCTACTTTTGCCTTTGGGGTAATCTCCAAGTTCACCTTATTCCACCCTTTTCTCTCCAGTTTTTCCTACTGAACTTCCTGCTTTCCAGAAGGCAGCTACTCTTGCAGGTTTTAAGTAGGAAGATCCTTTCGTTTCAAAGGGCATAATTTTCTTCCTGAAATAACCAAGGGTATAGTGAAGATTTATAGGTTCACATGAAATGCACAGTTATCTTGAGTGGCTCCAGAGAAAATGAAAAATAGGTTGAAAAAAACCACAGCCCCAGCATGAGAGCCCTTGGAAAAAGGCCTAACCCTCAGAAGATTCACCTTCACTTTGTCCCTTCAACTAGAAGCTACTAATGATGCTTTCAACAATGCTTAACTGATGAACAATAAGTGGTGAGGGAGAAATCACACAGACAAAGAAGTGCCAGCCCTAGGTTTACATAATTACACCAAAATGATGTCTTTAGTGTGTTTAATAAGCTAGTGATGGACCATTTCTAGTATAGAAGCATTGCTTTTCTTTCTCATTTGCCAATTTATTGCTGGGACACCAGAAAACACGGTAAAGTTTATATACTGGTAGACAAATTTGAAAAAGCAAGCCAAGATTCTACAAAAAGTATGCCCACTTCTTGATAGCCTCATGTTGCACTGACAGCATTTTCTCCTACAACTAAAGAAGAGAGAGGTCATCTATTGCTTCCACAGGGAGTTAAATGAAATTAAGCAAACATTTCCAAAACAGAGTTACTGCCCTCCCACCTCACTTGTCATCTTTCCTTCATACCAAAGCAGCTGTTTCAGAGAAGCTAAAAACAAAGACTGATATAAGTCTGTTCTTACTCTTGCACAGGGACAGACAATGGGACTGAAACTTATTCAGTAGTTACTAGTACATACTGGACTTCATGAGTCCTTGACATAAATTTAACCTACAAAAACATCTAAAATTACCAAAGAGGTTAGAATGGGCCTCATAGAAAAATCTCCTGGCCACGAGTTGCAAGCTCAAAGATATGTAAAAAATACAGGAAGAGAAGCCCTTCATGACTGCTGTTATGAGCTTCATTTAAGCACGCTTTTGTTTTACACCTTTCTGTTAGCCTCTGCAAGGCACAGAATACAAAGAATACTTACCACTGATGGCTAGTTGAGTAAAGAAATTTTGGCAAATTACAAAACAAGTGTCTGTGCAAAAAGTTTCTTCAATACACACTGGGAAGAGACCTAGATTTCTTGCTACAGTTCTGCCTCTGCAGTATCTGTTCTGAGAAACTCTCCAGTTTCTGAAGAAATCTCTGCCCACCACCCTCCCCCAGGATCAATAGGATTCTACCTTATGTAACCACTCTAAGTTTGGCAGCAAGAGCTCTTACATGGCAGCATCTTGCAGATTCTGAGAACACCAAAACACAAAGTTTCCTCCTTAGCAATATGAAATGGCTGTAGAAAACTCAGCATACCGCTGGGTCATTTGATCTTAACTTTGAGAATTTCACCACCACTATTTTAGCAATCTGAAAAGTAACAGCCTCTAGAAGCAAATACCCGCCTATATACACACCATGCTCTCAACGCTTCTCTTTTGGACCACTCCTGAAAGCTACAATGTCTAAATAAACATATTCTCTCATTTATTAAATTTTTGTTATACAACTCAAAAGTACATGAACTTCTGCACTAATTTAATAAAAATACAAGAACTCTTACTATTAAAAGATGCCTTCTTAACTACCTCAGTCTGTGAAAAGCCAAATAATAAGTAGCACCACAATGGGAGTCTTCCCTAAACAACCCAATTAACTGTCTTTTTGACAAGCTAAGAAATTAAGGAAATCTCTCAAAGAAACTTCATTTTCATACTTCCAACTAGGAATACTGAAATTGGTTTTAGAAATTAAAGTTAACTGGGTTTAGATTCAAGACTCTTAAGCAGCATATTATCTACCATGTTTGCTTGGTAGCCCATGAACAGGAATTTGGAGTCTCCTTCACTCCTAAACCTTATCCTTTGATACAGAATGAAAATAAATGGGAAGGAGAGTAATCCAGAAAGGGAGGGAGGAATGCAATTTACTTCATTCACCTAACTTGTCAATTCAAAGGATGTATTTGTAATCTCATTTTTCTTCAAGTTGCAAAAAGTAAATTTTACTTACTATTAATTATTTTACAGAGTTAAGAACTCTAAATCCACCTGCACGAACTTCCAGTGATCAGACCATTTGTCAAAGTAGTACCCGTTCATAAGCAATGTGTTCCTGATAAACTGCTCTTTCCTGCCTCCTTATTTTGAAACCAGGCCAGTGTCATCACATTAGTGTAAGATAATATTGCAGACCAACATAATGAGTCAGCAATCAAAATGACGTGTTCTGCCATCCCACAAAGCTTGTTCTTTTGGTTTAAGTCCTGGAATTGCTGGTACATCTCCTCTCTCCCATCCTCCCCTTACTTCTATGCCACTGCACTGCTTCAAGATTGCCTTACCAGTTGTCAGCCCAGCTTGTTTCAGAAGAAAGAAAGAATTCATGTGTAAAGTACCCTGGGTCTTAGAAACAGAGAAACATGTGCTGGAGAAGGTTAGTGCCTGGTTGGCTGACTTCAGCAACAAGAAAAGGAAGCTGCTCAATTAACTGGAACTAAGTGAAAAAGAAATTTCAGTTATCTTCCACTTATTCTTAAAACAATGTTTAGGGAATTCAGGTCATGAGAATCTCATTGTACCCACATTCCTACTGAGACACTTTACCTACGACACACTTACTGCAAGATCCGTGCAGGCCTTCCTGTCATATTCCAGCAAGACGCACAAAGCGTAGTGGATTGAGCTCACACAAGCAGCCAAAGAGCACAGAGGAGAAAGCATTTTACACATTAAGTGAGACTGAAGGCATATGGGGCATTACATTGCAAAATGCAATTGAAATTCTGAGGGTCACTACAATGAAACACTTAATATTCTTTTTACAGATCAACTACTGATTTGGGTTTTTTTAAAAACAAAAAACCCCTACACAGTCCAACTGGTGCTAAAGCCTGTTCCCACATAAAACCTGCTAGAACTGAGTATTATTCATTTCCATTCTTACCATAAGAATAGCAATGATATTAAAAAACAAAATTGATCCTGTGATAACATGTTATGCTACATACAATATCATGTATAAGAGATGCAAAAAAAAAAACCAAAATAGCAAGTGTGACAGTATAAGAAATCTGAATCAAAATCCCAGAAAAGTTCTAATGAAAATCTACTAAACCAACACAACTGGGGGAACATGGGAAGAACAGCACAAGGTTTCCTCTTCAGTGACCCTGTTAAAATACCAAATAACCACCATTTGCTGTAGTCTGCAATATAAGGAGATAATGAAAAAACATGACTACATGAAAAAACAGATGATTAATAACAGCTGGACACCATAGAGAGTGATGACATACTTCTTTTCCAGCAGACAGGTGACTGGTCTTCCACTGGGTTTAACGCAACATTACTAAATTATGCTCCATACATCAGATTATATGGAAATAGAAGAAAAATGTGTCATCTTTTTCACCAGAACATAAAAGTTTCATCTCCAGACAGAACATTAGTCCCCTGTTTTCATCCAGTCAACATCTCTGATTTGATGGTCTCCTTCTATACTTCAATTCTAAAACCAGGGTAAGGCTCTAAAAATCGTGAGTTGTCATTTCTTCTCACACACACACTTTTTTTTGCCCTCATTACACAGAGACTGTTCCCCGTAGTTAAAAGAGAACGTAGCTCATTGCCTGGTGAAATAAGATTGCCGTGCTACATGCAATTGGGGCTTGAGGAAAGTACAATAGGGGAAAACTATGGCAAACTACATCCTGCCCAGAAAGAGATCTGTTTGTCATAATCATATACAGTAAATGCACATGCAACACAGAAGCATCACTTCCAGAAAATGAGGGGAAACACACCTATAACCAGTTCTCCTTTCTTCCTTAATCCATCTTTAAAGCTATTATGCAAAACCAGTGGGAAATAGAGGGACTGACTGACAGGATGCAATAATATAAAGTGATTTGATTACTCTGGAGCAGAGCCTTTTCATTAAGTTTTTAGCTTTACAACACAGGATCTATTACAAGAAGGGTCATTATACTTCTTTGTACCAAATAGATCATCCTATCTAATGTGTCCTTGTATTTACAAATCTGATGTAATTCCCCCTTTCTTTGCTTACATTACATATGTATACACACTTATAGAAGCCCCTCAGCATCTGGTTGTTCAGTAGAACTGTATTTTGATCCCTATCTTTTCACACTACGTATCCAGCTATGCAGTATTTCAAAAAGATATCATATTCTTCAATATTAGTCATTCATATTCATATAATTGAAAAGGCATGAGTACCTAGCAATTGCACTTGGAGAATGAAGCGTCTTTGAAATGTATTTACAGATGGTTTGCTTACCTCCTTGGGAATGCTAAGCACTATCAGTGCAGCAATAAAAAAAAAGCTCAACTACAAGAGCTCCGATTCTATTGCAGAGCAATGGTATATTATTTCTATTATTTAATGGAACAATGGGAAAGGCTACAACAATCATACAGTTACAGTAGAAACTGCATTGGTGGAAGGGGGTGCAGGGGGAGGAAAAGTGCCGGGTTGAAATACTGAGTAGCACCAGAGCAATACAACTGCTAGATCTCCAGAAATTCTGGAGTGCCATGAACCATGCCGGATGAGGCATTTACTCTGGTCACCTGAGTGCTTAGTACACCCCCATCCCAAAAATTAATGGCCCGCAAGACCCCATTTGTGATTGGCACTTTATACCATAAGAGTTGTAACATTTTGGTCCTACATATTGCATAAATTCTGTAGAAGAAAAAAAAAGCAAGCAGCATTCAAAAGGTTAATAAGAAGCAAACAGATGAACTTCATGTAAGTGGATGCACAAATCCACAAATCTCTATTCTGCTACCTTCTTTGGCTAACAGCAGCAGAAACAGCTTTGTACTTACATATTCATCATTCCAGAGCTGAGTGAAATGCAGAGAAAAAAACTAGACAAGATTTATGAAAACATGGAGGCTTTTATTGAAGATACTGTATAAACTATATTTCTTGCCCATTCTAGATACTTTCCAAATATTTTAGCTTGTTTAATAAAAAGATTTCTCTTCCCAGAAATTCTAATACCTTGGAAATAAAAGGAGCTTTATAGTGCTATTTAACTAACATTTTCCAGGAGCCCTACAGATTATTATTTTGCAAGCATTTTTACTGTGCAAATGGCAGAGGAAGGAGGTAAAAAAAAAAAACAGAAAAGGAAGTAAAAAGGGGATGCAAATTACAACCACAGACTTTACAAACATCACACTCCATATGCACCCAGTATTAATGTTTTAGCCTTTTTCTCCTACTTTAAGCAAGCAAGCAAGCAGGAAACAAACAAGGAAACAAGGGGTAGACAATCCCCTGGACTTACCTTTAGTACAGTCCCTCTATAAACTTCTCATAAAGAAATTTAAATTCCTCCAAGTGGATTTAATTCTTTTAGCTTTTTTCTTTCTCGAGTCACACAGAAGCAAAACAATTAGTTTTCAGAGGTTCCATTTACTGCTCTTCCATCCCCAGCAAAATGCGTCCAGGAGACTATGCCAAAAGTAAGCCCAGAACTCAAAGGCAATTGGAAAGGGAGCGTAGGGGGTTGCTGAAGGACCAGATTGTGAAATTCAGTAGCTTGAGCACAGAAATATCCTACTGTACAATATACCTGGCTTCCTGCTCACCAAAAAACTGTAGTGCAAACTGTCAGTAGTAGCCTCCAATAGCTGCTGTGCGTGCTGCAGATGGTATGTCTCACTGTTACCTTCCCAGATGGGTAGAGGATTCAGAGAGCAGCAAAACCAGGGGGTCGCCTCCAAACCAGGTGGATTGCCAGCCACTCATTTACTCACTCCAATTAATCAAGACAAGAACAGCTCAGTCACCAGAGGTATCTCCTTCCAGGGTGCACAGGATTATGGCAAGGTTATTAATCTTGCTTTGCTGCATCCCCCCCACCCCCTACTTTCAGCAGCCTGCACCGAGATGATTGCCAGCTCTGTCTCTGTCCCTGTTCTACTGCATTTTGCTCAGCCCTCTGTTGCTGCAAGTGAAACACAGAGGAGGGAGGAATACTAATAAGGTGGTTAGCTACAGTTTCTTTAAGGCATTCTACATACTGTGTGCGCGTGTGTGTACGTGCATGTGTGTGTGCATTTTCCATGGGGCGATCTGGATTTCTTGGCAGCTGAAATAGGACTTGTTTCTACATCAAAGTCTGAATTAATCTGGATTATCACCTAATGAATATCAGAGCCAGCAATTGTATTTTACTTCAGATAAGAGGAGGGTACTAAATGGTCTAGAAGATTAGGACGGCAGCAGTGGTTATAGGGAGAGGAAGTGGGGGGTTGGTAGTGTAGAAACCACACTACACCCAAAAGAACATAACCAGTTAAATTTGTTCCAAAGGGATCATTTTAGCAATGCTTTAAAAGTCATTCTTATGTCCTGTACCAGTTGGGATTTTAAAATCAGCACTATATTATCCATCTTTAGATTAGGCAGCAATATGCAGAGTCAAGTAAATATTTTTAGAAAAGAAAAGATTTCTGGCAGGAAAAGAAAAAAATAGAATGCCAGTGGAGGCAGACATCCAGCACTGCATTTATGAAGGTGCTTGAAATTCCCTCCTTTACTGAGACTTGTTCTGCCAAAATCTTTCACTTATGAAATGAGTTTAGAGTTCTCAGTCCAAGAGCCAAAACAGATTTTTCCATGTATCACCTAAACAGCAGACCTGCACTTGTTCATGAACCTGAGTGTTCTGCTGTGGTATGAGTGCTAGCTGTAATTCACTCATAAAATATGAAAACAGTCATATTGCCTTTGCTTTCCCCCAAGTAATTCAGACCCTCTGCATCAGGTTCAGGATGCAAATGCTGCTGTCTCATTTGTCATCTATAATTTCAGCTTTTTGCAGCAGATGACACTTCAGACTCCTTCAGGAGACTGAAGACTGAGATTCCTTCAAAAACATGAAAGCAAAAATAAACCATTCTTCAGAAGCAGTTCTGGAATTACTACAGTAAATTATAACTATGTGGGGCTGTTAAGGAACCAGTTCATAGGTCTGAGCAACCAAATACACTTGACAGAGCTCCCTAAAGAATGAGCTACATGAAATGAGTCTGGTGCTTCATATTACAGAAAGAGCTACCACCACAAGTTTCAGCAACAGAACTGTAATTGAACACGGTGGAAGTGCTTTGGGGAGTTTTAGATAGACCAGCCATACATAGGAGAGCTGGCAAGGAAGTCTGGAAGCACTGACCGTGGCAGTTGTTATTGCGACTGTAGCACAAAGGACTGCGCTACCCATAAGCACTGTGGCCACAATATTTAATACTAACATGGAGTAAAACTCTTCTAACTGTTAAGTAAACCCTGCAGTTTTAACAGCCAGTGAACTTGCAAAGCCACACAGCATGAGAAGAAGGCTGTGGTACCTGGAAAGGGAAATGTAGGACACAGCTTCAGAAGATGGAACACCTGCACTGTTTCATAAATCACACATTGCCACTTGGGCTTTTGTTCACTTTTTCAGCTAAAATTGCAGTATAATTTAAATCTAAAATGATTTATATAAAGGTCCACTGAACCAATAGGAGAATTTGTAAATGGTAATTGTTTTTTCTTTATTGCAAATTTATTTTGCTTCTCCACCCTATCCTTTATTCACCCTCCATCCTATTGCCAAACACTGCATGACATCTTATGTTGCTGTTTTCTTGACTTGTGGATGTTAGAGAGGATTCTCACTCATCCACAAACAAACATGCCTATCCACATAGGAATACAAGCAGCCACAGTAGCTTGGACTGAAGATCCATCTAGCCAAAGTTTTGCCTGTGATGGTCACAGGCAAACCATCAGACCAAGGGAAGCAAATGGTGATATTTCCCAAGTACGCTGTACCAGCCTTTAATTATCTGTGCCACAAGGAGTTGCAACGTCAGAGACAGGAATGTTCTGCACACTTTAGTATGACACTCAGAGTCATAGTCTTCTGTCATAAGCAGCCTGAGCTCATTTCCTCATGCTGAGAAGCCCTGATGCATTTACCTTCCCTTCATATTGACTTTGCTCTGTTCAGTCAAACACCCTTGTCACTAACCTTTTCCACCTCATGCAGTGACCAAAACGCCATGGGCATGCCCCAAGGGTATAGCACTACATTGTCACTTTCTACTTTGAGGACATATCATCCCAGAGCACATACTAATGAAGCTAATGGCATGTTCTGCTTTCTAAGACTGTGTCATAAGTTATTTTGCTACTCTCAGATTAAAAACTTCATCAGTGATATAACATTTATAGTTCTAACTAGTCAGCTAAGGTTTCACAAGGAAGACCTCCTGTCTAGACCAAAGTCCACTATGGACAGCTTTTTCCATGACCTTTTTCTAGGTGCAGTCAGAATTGCTTGAGCATATTAAAAAAAGATACTCCAAAGCTAATTAAATCTATTCATAAATCTAATATTTACAATCCATGGGACTGGAACAACAGCAAAAGTAATTAAACTGACATGCATTCTAATTTCCATTTCCATGACACAGAATACATGTTAAAGAAGAGGAGAAAAAAAAAGAAAGATTAAAAGTTGTGCAAGAATAAGTTATTGTTGGTATTTTCCAAATATTCTTCATCATAATCCTAAAGGTGCAGGCAAAGACTTTTGTCCTACCTCACCTGTCCTTATGTCATTTTTAAAACCATACTACCTGCTAGTTACTTTATCATTAATCAAAAGGAAAAAACATTCTTTGCACTTCCAGGGGTTTTCTGCTTTTAGATATTGGTTCTTTTCCCCAAAATAGGCTGCACTCTGGCCATCTCATCACTCCCCTGATTACTACAGTCTTACAAGCATTTTTGTTCATGTTCCCACATTATGGTTAAAACAAAGGCCGTTTACAATGCAACATAAACCAGGCAGATATACCACTCCCTTCCCCCATCTCACCTCCCAAGGGGGACAAAAAAAAGAAACTTGACTTCAACTCCCCCCTCACTCTGGCCTTCACCTCATTCAGCTGAATTTGATGACCTGTCAGTTAATATCAATATCACTCCTCTGGAAACTTCTGAAATTCAGCATAAGTGAAGCACACAAGCTTATTGCTCAGCAAAGCCCTCAGCAGAGAAAGTACTGACCCAGCACACATGCTCCCACACAAAAAACCTCCAAAAGTCCCTCAAATATTTTTGCAATGTTTCACTTTTTTATTATATTGACATCATTCGATTTAGTGAACCCCAAATTCCCTATGCTATTTGCAGTTGGGAACCAGTTCCCTTGTTTCCTCTTAATTTTCAGTTTCTTTATGAGGTAACAGTCATATTTATGGGTATGATTTCCACACTGAGAAAGCAATAGCAAGAACATAGCAGGGGTGAACAATGACCTGAGAAGCTCCTGTAGACAGGCTAAGGCTGTCGCCCAGTATGACCAGGCACCTCTGGCGGACGAAGCTTGAAGAGTTACAGCTGCCAGAGTGTATACTACTGTAATAAATACGTACGCCCAATTTAGAAATTAAAAAATATAAAATTTATTAAATGTCCGAAAGATTCGAACACTCAATGCCACGATCGAATAAAAAAGGACAGCACCAAGCCCGGGATTGGTACTGGGTGAACAATGGTCCGACCTCTATCGCATCAGACCTCCCTGTGTTCACCCTTTTCTGTCCTTCGGAGTCCACTTTTATACAGTTCTTGTGCATAAAGTCCGGGGATGAGCATTCTTTCACTGTTTCCCATATTCATGAAGTGTAGCTTTCAGGAGTTGGGGTGGACAAAGCATATCCTGCCTCATGATTAATTTTCTATCACCAGGGGAGATTGTCTGATGAGTCGTTGTACTCCATATCGTGATACTTAATCTTGGTTGTTTGCACCTGGGCTGGGTGGAGGTTCTCGGAGATGGGCCATCAACTCTGTCGAGATGGACCATTAGCTCTGCCGGGAAATCTTCTATGCAGTGGGTGATATGATCAGAATGCTTTTCTGGCTTTGTGTGAGGTTTTAGTCTTGTCAAAGGCTAGTTCAGGCTTGTCCTTATTTTAACTTTATAACATAAAATATAACTTTATACACTTTAGCACGAATTCACATATAACACTACCCATCAAGAGGACCCTAGTGACAATGATCAGAAGAAAATATACACCAGTTTCTCATCCACCACTTTGCTTAGTGCAGTCCTAACTTAAAGCCAGGATCAATGGAAGCTGTAAATTTATACACTGGCCTCAAAACTACAGGGACTGTGAAGCAGCCAGCACATGCGGCTTCTCCTGCCTCTGCTAGAGGGCAGTGGCAGCTGTTCCTAAGGAAGCCCAGCACCACTGCCACTGTTGGACTTGAGACAACTTCAGAGCTGAAGTGAACAATACTGAGGTTTTTTGAAAAGTGATCACAATGATCTTTCTCCTGGGAGTTGTGAAGCCTATTATTAACCACAAAGATTTTCAGGAGACAAACAGTGAAAGAAAGTGGAAAAGCAAACAAACAAGAGAACGTATTATCTAGAAACAAGAAAAAAACAATTGCCACCTAACTTGTGAAATCTTTGCAAAGTTTATATTCAAGACCGGGGGTAAACAGATTTCTACTGTCACAAGAATTTTGTAGAAAGTATTCTGTCAGGGTCCATACATCACTCTTGCAAGAGACATATAAGTAATGGTATATAATATATACATATAAACACTTTCATCTTAAACCTCTCCTCCAGGGAAAAAGTACAACAGCAAAACTGCAGCAAACAGATTCTTCATGTCCTTTATATGTTAAAACTCACAGTCATAGTCTAGTGAGCAACACAAGGGAGTTCCTCAGAACGTGAGAAACACACTAGGTACTATCCTTCACTATTTTCTCTCCGAAAATAAAGACAGGCTTTTCATATAGCGGCAGTTTGTTTCTTAACCAAATACTTTGAAAAATTGAGTAGTTTATATTGAGGGTATTTTTAGCTCCAACATAGACTTACCATCAGATTCCAACTTTCTGCCTAAAAACTTTAATTCAGTGCCTCAAGCCTGTAATTTCAAATTAATTCTGCAATGCTGAAATACAAATCATAATCACCTTGATTTTGTGCTATTTGGATGCTATTATTTGAAGAAAGATTTTCCAACCCTAATATCTTAGGCAAAAAAAAAAATTGATAAAAAGTCAGAAGTAAAAAATAAGTACATGTTTCCTTACCTTTCTTCCTTCAGAGAAAATAAAGAAGTTTAAAGCCTTGTTTGGAAGCATGAAAAGGAAAGGCTATTTTAGAAGTTCAGTTCATGACTATTATATATATATTTCTCAAAAACCAGTGCCCACAGACTCCAAACCCTAAAATCCTACATAGCTGTTATATTCTGATATATAACCTTTTCCCCTACAACACTCCCACCCCATCCCCTTTCTAAAGGAAATGACATTTTTTCCTTTCTGGTCAACAGAACAGATAAAGTACTTTTTTGTCTCCTTCTTTCTGCCTTTCAGCAGCTACTGTAGCAAGGAGAATACTCCAATACACAGACCCTCAGCCTGAGCTAATATGAGCATTCTTTCTACATTTGCTTACAATTTTCTGTGACCATTATATCTCTTCCTCTCTCTAGAGAGATGGGTTCCAAGAATTAAAGTGCACAGTATGTCTTTTACTGAAAAGAGACTTAAAGTAATTCTCTAGATTTTATTCTCACATCTTTTAGCTCTTGGTAAAAACATCTGGATTGTTGGCGTATACAGGTAGCCTTATGTAGTGGTTTCAGTTCACCTCTTTATCTTTTGTGAGATAGGAGATTTGGAGGAATGCAAAACAGGCTCAAACTTAAAGAAAATGAAAAGTTTATTAACAGAATTAAAAGAGAAAAGAAAATAATAAGAAAATCAAAGCANGATGAAGAGTAGTCTCCATCGTTCAGGCTTTATGATGAAGAAAGCCCCATTCACCTTTGTGCTGCTGGCTCCTTGATGTTAGTCTTTCAGTCCATCGGTCTCGGCTAGGATCCCCGCAGCCACGTGGAGTGGGGAGGGGGAAGTTCTCAGGAGCCCTGGCTGGATGTTGCAGCTACTTGCAGCGAACACAGTTGTTTCTCAGCTGCCGGGCTCTGAGGAGATCATCCCGCCGGCATCCCGGGGCCGTGTCCCCGGCACCGGGGGAGGGAAGAGGCTCGAGGCCGCTCCAAGGAGCGAAAACCTCGGCCGCCATTTCCCCCCCACCTCCTGCTGGAACACCAAACCCCAAAGAGAGAGAGCACTTCCTGTCCCTCCAGCCTTTATATGTGAAAATTTCAAAATGCGCCGCTGGTCAAACGAGCTGTCCATCAGCTCAGGCTCAATCCATCACACCTTAAATACTGATCACTTTTTAAGAAACAAGATGAAAGTTACTAAACTAAACACCTTGGATTTATTTATGTTGTACCAAAGAAACACTGATATCAAAAAGATCAGGGTATTGCACTAATATATTTCAGTTCCCTAGAAGATTTTTCTTTTCTGAAGAGCAAGAATATTTTAATTTGATTTTTTGAGTTGGTCATAAATCTTTTCATGACCTTTAACTTAACATACATTCAGGTTAAAAAAAAATTAAAAGAAAAAGTGAAACCTGTATATCTTGAACAAGTATTTCAATTCTCAAATGCTTTAATTGTCCAGTAGCTTTGACTAACCTGTCTGTACCACTTGTGCCCACCAGCAGTTTTTTATTTACACTGACTCAAGTTTTCTGACTTCAATTAAGAATGCTTGAGGTATGATTTCAATCAATATTCCTGCTCTCCAGGGACTGCCATTTTCCTTCTAGCCCCAACTCCAGGTTTCTTTTCAAGTCTCACTTGTCTGCATAGGAGATCAGCAAACCAGCTTGAGCAGCAGTGGGACTAGCATTGCTAAATATGGCAAAATATCAGGATGAGTGTAAAGTTAGTTCTCTTTGGTCACAAAGGTGTTCTTGCTATGTATATCAGAACACCATAGCGGATTACCAAGATGATTGGGAGAGTTCAAAATGTCTTCTGGTAGGTTTCTGACTGTGTGGTATTTTGGAAAGTTGCTTTAGAAGACTTACAAAGTTGCAAGCTGACACCTTAGTCATTAAAATTTGCTTGCATGAAGAAAAAACCTGTAGTGAATTAAAAAAAAAAAAAAAAAAAAAAAAAAAA